>JAAROE010000344.1:0-47698 GCA_036365135.1 Miichthys miiuy | reverse complement strand
GATGTAGAAAGCAGAAAGTGGACTTGATTTGCTTATACAGGATTCGTTTGAAAATAAAACAAGCAGGATGAAGGACTGAGCAAAGCTCCCACTTTGTGTGAAGACAACCTGAGAGAAAAAAAAATACAGTACGTCTATGTATTGATGCAGACGTTTGAAGTGTCTGACAAATCTAAGCCTAGAGAAAATCACCTTACCTCTGTAGAGCACAGCGCAGGTTAGACAGACAGTCAGGAACAGCTTCATGTTGGATGCAGTAGCTGTTTGATGTCAATGAGACAGAAACACTGCGGCATATATATATAGTACAACCATAAGCTGTGAATCTGAACACAACTTGATGTCAACTCTGTCATCTGTGGAACCAGTTTAACTGCTGTTTATCTGATCATTAGGTCAGACTTCCTCATGAAGATGACTGAGAGAATTCCAAAAGTTTGCAAAGCTGTCATCAAGGCAAAAGGTGGTTTTATATTTATATTTACATTCATATATATATACTTGGTTTGCAGAATGGAAGAAAGTGTTTTCTCCATAAAATATAACCTAGTTTCAGAAAAAAACTGTGAATAAAGTTGTTTTTCTACAGTAATCAGTAAGGCTTGTAGCTGTTGGACAGCCCAGCAGTGCCACACTTACTGTAAAATCACTGGGTGCTACTGCCGACTGGTGGTATTTAAGCTGTATAGCTACTGACTGACTGACAACTTGCCACACACAACTGCAGATCTCATTTGTAAATAGTTTGCTATAATGGCAAACTTTTTGCTCTGTGTGCGTGTGTGTGTCCAACTTGAAAAGTCTTTCCTCTTAGAAGGTCACCCTCTGCGCTATAAACTAATTCAGTAATAAAAAGATGAGCAGAAGACATTGCAGCACACAGGAGGCTCTGGAGATGATCATGCACTCTGAGTCCTCATCCTCCTCCGAGGACTCTGAGGTTGACATGGAGGAGGCTTCAGAGGTAGAAACAGACTGGCTGGAGTCGCCACAAATGGGGGAGGGAAAAAAAAGAGTAACTTTCACTTTTCATAAAACTAGTTGGTACTATTATTAGTGTTAAACTTTACATTAGTGATAAAGTGCACATCATGAATGTTAATACTTCATAACTTAGCATTCCCATATGCTATATTATACTGTACTTTACTGCTTGTTTGCATTCTGCTAATCAGCAGTTCACTGTAATGATAATAAGATTGAATCTAATTTGCATATCAGAAATAATTGCATTGTATATGATACATGTACAGAATAGGGGAAATCATGCATCCCTTCGTTTTTTCATTTTTATTATTTCATTTCATTTTATTCTTGGTATCATCTTTTTTATGATTAGACTGCAACACCCAGTGGTGTCTCACACTCCTCTTCTCTCTTCAGATGTGCTGTTGAGATATCTGAATCTCACCTCTGCCAATCTTGGGCCATCTACATTTATCTCCACTTCAGCAACATCAAGCGATCCTCCTGTCACCTCCACCTCTTGTTTACAGTTTTGATTTTGTGAGTAGTTGAATCTTATACTCTGTCTAGGCTATATATATATATATATATAACTGTTGTACATTTTATTTATTTATTTTATGAATATTTTATTTTTTATTATCTTCTTGTTTACTGTTTTGATTGGGCAACTTGTTTTGTAAAAATAAAATAAAATGTCAAAGACAAAGCTATTCAGTTTCTTGTGTGTTTATACATAAATTGGCAGTGCTGCGATGCAAGGGGGGCACCTATGGGCTGAAATATGTTCCACCAAAAAGTGAATTTGAATCATTTATATTTGAATTTGAATTGCTTAACTTGAATAATTGCATTAAAAAACTGGATTTGAATCACATAATTTGAATTTGTATTGTTCAGTTTGAATCATTGCATTGAAAAACCGAATCTGAATTGTAATTTGAAATTGAATTTATTAGTTTGGAACTGAACGTTCAGTTCTCACAATTCAATTTCAATTTTCTGTGACAAACATCCGGGAAGTTGAGGCAGAGCAATCGAGCGCAGATACACTCTTCGGGCAATAGGGTCAGCTGCCACTGCCATAGCGGTGTCTGGGGCAGTTGTCACGGCGGCTGCTGCTGCTGTTATGGGTGTCATGTTCGTGTTTGAAGGATGAGGCCGTGTTGTTAACAAGTAACTTAATTTTTAATCACACAATCTCAACAGCATACATGTGTCGTAATGCCTTCTTCTTCTAACCCCTTGCCTGGTACGGTAAGTTGACTACAAAACTAGTATTGCCACCTAGCGGTCAATCATGTAATAACATCCAATCATAACAATGGGCATCTGTTTTTAATTTTTATTTTATAAAACAGTCGTCAGTGTCGTATTAGATTCGTTGGAAGTAGCGTTTCTATTACATGATTTCTGCATTAATTTGCGATGTTTTCTTAATTAATCTCTCAACCCAACATGTTTAGGAAGTGACGCTGTAGGTACCCTTCTAGCGTCACTTTTGGACGCGAGGGATGTTTGATTGATATGAGACCGTGGCACTGTCAAGTTAGCAACAACACATTTACCCACGTCCGGGTGGACTGAATTAGGAAAGTAAATATGCAACCTCCGGTTACACTTTCAAAATAAAGCCAGAAGAGAAACGTTTCATATTTTATGAGCAAGAGTAATAAAACTAAAAACCACTAAAGACACTAGTGGTCTCTTCCTATTTCATAAATACAAATCATGTTGCAACATTATTAGGACAAAATAAAGTTAAACGTTAGTTAGTTGCACAATCTCTTTATATAAATGCATATTTTTATTCATCAAATCGCGTGACTTTACATGCACAATTATGCTTATACATCACGTTTATTTATTTTTTTATTTCTCTGCCGTTGTTATCGTACGTAAATGTATGACGTGTCGACGTCATCTTCTGCTGCGCGCACGTTCCTGCATTTGCGTGGCTATCGGGAGCTTGGATGAACAGTTGAGGTAAGAAGACAAGTTTTGTTGAAAATTCAGCGACAAAGCAAATACAACGATGCTGAGTTATAGATTTGCTTATGCAAATTATTTTGCTTTGCCCATGAAACATCAGCTGGTAGCTATCTGTAGTTAAATACAATAAAACAGCTAAAGTTAGTTTGCATCGCTAAACTAGCTATGTGCTCGCGCTAGCAAGCTAACCCCGTATTCTTCCATCCCTTCACGTAGAGATTGAGTTTTTCCGTTTGTGACGATGAGTGCGCAAGAAGAACGCGATATTTTGGAAAGCTTGGATGAACTGGTTCAGCAGCAGGAGTTTGATGACCTCGTTGAGGGGGTTCAGACAGGGGCAGCAGCACCTCAACGACCGCTGAATGTGAGGCGGACGGAGAGAGACGCAATCCAGACATGGTTAGTGTTTTATATTCTAGATATTTTAAATGGTTTCAGCCCTGAATGTCAGTGTAGGCCGTTGCCATGGATAACATGCAACACTGTGAATACAGTACAATTTAGTTCTGTTTAAAAGTCCTCATGATCTCTACAGGTTTGGTTTCTAACTGATCACAGCAATATCACTTGCCCATAGCTATGTAAAGTACACCAACATTTTGAATTCATTATCAAAATTTTAAGCGAAATGACACCAGGTCAGATCAGTGTGCCATCGCTGATAGATCTCAAATCCTAAAAAAAAGAAACGCATGATTTGGCTCACATGAGTTACTTTTCCAAAAGAACCCCACCCAAAAAATGAAACAGAAAAACAACTAATAGTGTAATATAGATAGTATAAATGTAGATTGTGTACAGGTACTTTGAAAACAAATATAAGCGTTAGACAAATATGCTGCTTTAAGAGAGGTTTGTTGTTTTCTGCATTACAGCTGAACGCTGTCTTAAGACTGGTCTCATTTCGCACCCTAATCAAGAGGTGACCTTTGCTCCAGAGACTGCTTCACAGACAGTCTCGGCTGGTATGTATTTCATTACATATGTTCTGTGCATAATGTCTTGTACCATGTATATGCAAAATGAACTCTTGAACAAAACAAATTCTCCAAAACAAGCTTTATGAGAACGTATCTTGCTGTTGAGAAGCAATTGCCAAGCACCATTCACAGAGTTATATCTGTCATACAGTAATCTATTATTGTTATCTGTGTAACAATGAGGGCCATGTTTTTTTTCTAGTTGTATGAATATGATCCAAAAACATCCTTATAACTACATCATGTATTTCTCAATTGCAATAGAATGTCTTCTGCAAGATCTGCAACACTCCCTGATAGTGCCCATCAAGTCAGCAGCCTTTACTGAACCACTTGGATTTACAGTATATGTCACATGCTGCAGAACATTCTGACCTTGGCAACTTTAACATTACAGTGGATGTAAATGTTACTTTGTAGGACGGTATGATCTCAACAGCTGACCTGTGAGGGATGCCAGGCACGTTGGACTGCAGGACTTGATGACCTGATGGATAGTGGATACTGGCCTGCCACCCTTCATTTTTCAACAATTTATGAGACAGACCTGTTTTATACATTTGAAGACATGACGATGGCGTCGGCAGGGATGTCCTTTCAGGTCTATCTAAGAATGCTTGAGAAGTGGACTGTTCGCTTTGGCCGTGTCAGTATTTCTTTCTTCATTCTGCAAGATCATAAATATGCTGGTGTTTTGAAATGGAAAGGTATTTGTTTGTGCTTTTTCCTTTTAACATAGACTAGTAAGATCTCGTCAGACAGATTCCAAAAAAGCTTTTTTGAATGGGCTGCTGTACAGTATGAGGTTGACTCCACCTGCAAAGAGGAGAAACTCATCTGTCCTGCCTGTACCCCAGCAATGCTTGCTGTCTCGGTGGATGGAAACCGCAAGCATTACGGCTTCAAAAGTACAGCAAGGTATGCAATACTGTACACACCCACACTGTTTAAATGGCAAAATAGTCAGTTATGTTTTGTACAAGTAACCTTTGACATGTTAAAAGGATAGTAACATGTCAGTGTGCAGTAGTAGCCATGTTAACATTTTGTGTAATTTATTGTGTACTTTTCAGGTGAGCAAGCTTGCTGCCTTGGGGTTCAACCCAATTTTATTCATTGGGAAGAAGAAGCGGGGGGCGAGCTCAGTCACTGCTGAGGTGATAACCCACCCACATGTGCCCTGGAGGGGACAGGTCCGCAAAGCCATTTCTAGAAAAAATGAGTAGGGCATATGAGTACCTTGTGAAAAGTAAGTAACATCTGTTCTTATTATCTGATTTATGCTTTGGGATGTGCTGTCATTGTGACTGATATGCTGACATGTATTATTTCAGATTCTCAAACATCTCAATCTCCAGAGGATTCCAGCCACACAACTCCACTGCCCACAACCTCCAAACCCTGTTCTTCTCCTCATCCCCCAGAGACCCTTCCACCTTTCTCCATCTATCTGTTTCACATCCCCGGATAGACTCTGAGGAGGAGACTTGTACCTTGACCGTGATCCCTGTCAAGACTCCATCTTCCTCTCAGGAAAATATGAATGAAAGTAAGTATTAGCATTAATCACGTTTTGTCATATTTTAAGTAATGTGTCTAAAGTCATCCACCTCTGTCACAGGTGTGTCTGCACAGTGCTCCCCCTCTCCCGGACCTACTATCCCTCTGAGCAGTGGCACAGGTAAAGGGAGGAAACTGAAGAGGAAGACGGGTATGTTTTGTTTTTGTGGTACAGACTACTCTTCAAATTAAATGTGCAATGCCACTCCTTGATAGCAGCATGATATTATTTTGGCATGTGCATGTAGGCATGTAGACACAATGAACCAGACACATTCAGAGAGCGATGCAAACAAAAAAAATATGAAGGATTACTCACTAACTTGTCATTATCTACATGTATAAAAGAAAGTATTCATGAGATAAAACAAAAAGTCATTTGAACACAAATAGGACAAGATACAGCTCAACTCTACTCTTGTCTTCTCACTTTTAGCTCCTCTAATTCCTTTTCCACTGTGGATAGTACCCCCTCAATGTAGGCAGAGGTGATTCAGATTCAGTCAGACTAATGAAGTTAGAAACAACAGATAGTTTCAGACTAATGAAGTTAGAAACAACAGATAGTTTCAGACTAATGAAGTTAAAAACAACAGATAGTTTTGCTTTGGTCTTAAGAAGCTGCAGCCTTTATTTACTGACAAACTCGAAGCTATACTGTACATTTACAGCCACATTGACAACTTCACTCTCTCTCTCTCTCTCTCTCTCTCTCTCTCTCTCTCTCTCTCTCTCTGGGATGTCGAAGTCTGTTTCTAAATTTCATCTTCTTCTTCTTTCTACTTCTTTTCTATTTTTTGCATCATTTTAGGCTGCCGAAAATGTTCAAAACAGAAGATATTTCAATACAATGAAATAAAAGAAAAACAAGTAAAGGAGGCAAGACACTGTAATTGAGTTACAGTTCATTCAACAGTTCATTTACCAGTGTTTGCTGAAATGGCTGACGCGTCTGTGTGTGTGTGTGTGTGTGTGTGTGTAGGGAAGGGAAGAGAAGAGAAGAGAAGAGAAGAGGTAAAGGTGAGCTGGCTGCCTTGTTCCTCACGGTAAGAGCTCGGAACTTTAGTGCACATTCACTGATTTTTAAAGCTGTTAGCTTTTTTACAGTGTGCTTTATAAATATATGGACTTAGTTCCATACTAGTTCAGTACCAGGCTTCTGAAAAAGTCATTTGTTGTTTTACTCCAATGATATAAAATAATTTTGTGGTATATGCAATGATCTTACACCTGTTTGCATTTGTGGTCTTTTTTTCAGTGGCAAAACTTGGGAAGACACCTGGGAGCCTGCCAGCAACTTCCACTAGTTCAATTCCACTATTTAATGTGTCTGTTTGTGTGTCTTTATATATAAATAAATAAATATATAAGAATTGTTGACTTATACTGTAGGCAGCCACTTCACTTTTGGGGAGCTGTCTTATCGTCCACAAAGATTTTCTGACATAAAAAATCATTACAATCTGCGCCAATAATATGAAACGTTAGACACTTCCTGTTTCTCAAATGGGCGTGATCTCCTTCACCTCATTTAATGTTGTGAACGCCATGTAGATGAATGAAAGCAGAGTGTGTTGTACCAGAGACGAGTTCAAAAACTGATTTAAGTTTTAGTTCAGTTCTTAGTGATCATATTTGGTGAAACAGACCGACAATTCAGCACCATAGACAGTTCAGCACTGTCAAATCTCGCGCTAGGGTGTTTCTGCTCTCTGCTTGATTTGTCTGAAAAACATAGTTTCAGAGCCCGAATGTTAAAAAGATTTGTGTCTTGTGAAAAGTGAGTCCAATATTTATTTCTGTGACTCTAATGGAGAAAAAAAATCGCTCATAATCTAAGCTCACGTTCACTTCTCCCATAGAGTCAACACAATCAGGACCTGCTACAGATCTCCTAAAGGGGAGTGGCAGTGGCCAGTGAGGTTAAATATTAATATTAACATTTTCATATTTCATATTTAATTATATTGTTTAACGGCACTTGCAGTGGCTAAACCACCGTGTCACATACAGGAAATGACTCCGATGACTCGTCCAAGGAATAAAAATGAAACATTTATTTAAACATGATTGTGCTTGTAAAATCACGTGATTTGATGAATAAAATATGCATTCATCGATCCGAATATTAATTTATAATACGTTTGCGTTTCTCTTCTGGCTTTATTTTGAACGTTTAACCGGACGTTATGTATTTATTCCCCAGTTTAGTCCAGCGGTCGCTGGAAATGTGTTGTTGCTAACTTAACAGTGCGAGTTTAATTGTGCAACTAACTAACTTTATGCGTTTATGTCCTAATAATGTTGCAAGATGATTTGTATTTATGAAATAGGAAGAAACCACTAGTGTCTATTGTGATGTGTTTAGTAGAGGTTGCATATTTATTTTCCTAATTCAGTCCACCCGGACGTGGGTAAATGTGTTGTTGCTAACTTGACAGTGCCACGGTCTCATATCAATCAAACATCCGTCGCGTCCAAAAGTGACGCTGTAGGTACCCTTCTAGTCTTCCACTGACCAAGCTGCAGTTTTTGACGCGTTGGGAATGAGAACTTGTTGCATAGCAACAGTAACCAAGAGTGGGCGGGGCCTAACAAACACCTTTGATGACATCAAAGGAAGTGGGCTTTGCCCCTTGATCTGAAGTGCATATACAAGCACAGATCAGTCACAATACTTCACAAGTACACGATACTAATTTAGACAAGTTAAAAGAGCACAGGTAAGTCTCCTGTACAACACACGACAACATAATACTAATTTAGACAAAGAACAATAAACTAAAATGGCAGAGATGGAGTATTATCCTACGGAAGAGGAATTCCAATTTATGATTGACGAGCAACTGAAAAAATTACATGAATTGAGGGCGAAACGCTTAGAAGCTGAGATTTATTATAAGAACTTACGTGCTAAACGTGATGCGGAAAAGGAGATAAAGAGGAAAGCAAAGGCTGAACATGAGGCAATGGTTAAACGGCTGACTGAGGAGACAGAGCAGCTGGAGGAAGAGAACAGGAAGATGAGCGAAGAGCTCGCGGAAACCATCAGGCGTCATCATATGATGGAGACGGAGGCAAAAAAACGTGGTTTCAAAGATGCGGATACGTATGTAGATTATCTGGAGTCTC
The DNA here is from genome assembly GCA_036365135.1 of Miichthys miiuy. NCBI lineage: Eukaryota > Metazoa > Chordata > Actinopteri > Sciaenidae > Miichthys > Miichthys miiuy. The sequence goes on along the minus strand of JAAROE010000344.1, from coordinate 39,068 downwards.
GTCAAGAACTATACCAGAATCTGATTCAGAAGTTTAATGAGCTTCAGATTGAGAGCGACCAAAAGGAAAAAGATCTGATGGAAATACAATCAGAGCTCGAAACTCAACGGTTGAAGCGTCAAAGCCATCTGAGAGAACTCAAAGCTCAGTTAAAGGCGGCAAAGGATGAAAGATCACAATTGCTTCAACTTTGGCAGAATATTCGGGAAGAAGAGGGAGAAGAAATAGTCCAGGAGGCAAAGATTAAAGCAATAATCAGTAACCTCTATGACAAGATACCTATGCGTTGGAAACGAAAAGTGGATTCCAGTGACACAATGAAACAATTGCTGGCGGTCACTGAGTTCGTAGATAACTTTGAGGATTTCAAGAGCAAATTTCAACGTGGCAATAATCACAAGACAACTCCGAAAACAGTTGTTGCAGGTGCTGAGGTGTCCCACAAGAATCCTGAGGAAATCAATGAGGTTAACGTGAAGCCACACCACCTCCCACCCCTTCCCAAGAAAAACAAGAAAAAGAAAGCAAACAAAAAAAAAGGAAAAGCAAGGCACTTTTGCTGAGTTCACGTGTTGTCTCAATGTGGGGTTTTCACCAGGTGCTCTGGTTTCCCCCTGACAGTAAGAAATACTGAAAAAAAAAAAAATTTAAAAATGGACACAAGCTAAAGTCTAAAGACATTTGCTGAGTTCACGTGTTGTCTCAATGTGGGGTTTTCACCAGGTGCTCTGGTTTCCCCCTGACAGTAAGAAATACTGAAAAAAAAAAAAATTTAAAAATGGACACAAGCTAAAGTCTAAAGACATTTGCTGAGTTCACGTGTTGTCTCAATGTGGGGTTTTCACCAGGTGCTCTGGTTTCCCCCTGACAGTAAGAAATACTGAAAAAAAAATTTAAAAATGGACACAAGCTAAAGTCTAAAGACATTTCCATATAGTTCACATGTTCTCTTAGTGTGTAAAGGGAAACTCTTACTTTGATGAATACCAAAAATAAAAACAAAAACAAAAAATTAACTGAAGTTAATAATTAATAAATTAATAATTAATTAAGGAGATGTGGAAAGCAAATGGTTTCAAAGGTTACTTAAAGCGTGCTCTCATCTCGTGTGGACACCATGGAGGCATTAGTGGTTCTAGTTTGGGCTACTTTGCTGAAGTGCACTAGTTAATTAAATTATTATTATTTTTTTTTACTTAAAAAAATTACTAACAAATTAAATGTATGGACTTAAATCTTGTTTTAAGACTGAGAATGGATCTAACTCAGTTTCTATCAACCTGCTATTAACATTTGCTTTTAGTAAGTTACTTGTAATTTGTGGTTGAAAAATCTCACCAGCTCAGTCTACTTGAGCTGGATTCATTTAGAAAAAGTATGTTTTTGATAATTGTGCCTTTTTTCTGTGTTGGAATGTAGCTACATTTCAGTACATTTACTCAATACTGCACTTAAGTACAAAGTACTTTAAATACTTCACTTGGGTTCTTTTTTTTCTTTTAATTCTACTTTCTACTTCTACTCCACTACATTTGAGAGGGAAATATTACATCACTGCATGTGTAATAATAAGTACGTGATATATAATAATAATCACAAGGGCCATTTTCCTCCACTGAGTAGGCTACTTTTACTTTACGTGGTTATATGCTTTTACTTGATTAAGATTTTCAGTGCAGGACCTGTACATGTATTGTGACAGAGTAGTTTCACAGAGTGGTATTAGTACTTTTACTTTGGTTATGGATTTGAAAACTTTGCCCGCATATTTTTTGTTGACCTGTGGGCATGCGCAGATCAGTCCTCACTATACTTGACCGTACATGTCCACAACATGCCCGCAACTGACCAGGTGGAGCTGGACCTCATTGAGCTGGACCTAAACATCGCTTCAACAGCACTTGTGATAACAGCAGCAGCGTGACAACCGCCCCAGCACCGCTATGGCAGTGGCAACTGCCCCTATTGCCCGAAGAGTGTATCTGCGCTCGATTGCAACTTCCCGGATGTTTGTCACAGAAAATTGAAATTGAACTGTGAGAACTGAATGTTCAGTTCCAAACTAATAAATTCAATTTCAAATTACAATTCAGATTCAGTTTTTCAATGCAATGATTCAAATTGAACAATACAAATTCAAATTATGTGATTCAAATCCAGTTTTTTATTGCAATTATTCAAGTTAAGCAATTCAAATTCAAATATAAATGATTCAAATTCACTTTCTGGTGGAACATATTTCAGCCCATAGGTGCCCCCCTTGCATCGCAGCACTGCCAATTTACGTATAAACACACAAGAAACTGAATAGCTTTGTCTTTGACATTTTATTTTATTTTTACAAAACAAGTTGCCCAATCAAAACAGTAAACAAGAAGATAATTAAAAAATATATATATTAATAAAATAAATAAATAAAAACAAAAATAGGTCATGTACAACAATTTAAAAAAAAATATATATATATATATATGTATGTATACAGTACGTCTATGTATTGATGCAGACGTTTGAAGTGTCTGACAAATCTAAGCCTAGAGAAAATCACCTTACCTCTGTAGAGCACAGCGCAGGTTAGACAGACAGTCAGGAACAGCTTCATGTTGGATGCAGTAGCTGTTTGATGTCAATGAGACAGAAACACTGCGGCATATATATATATATAGTACAACCATAAGCTGTGAATCTGAACACAACTTGATGTCAACTCTGTCATCTGTGGAACCAGTTTAACTGCTGTTTATCTGATCATTAGGTCAGACTTCCTCATGAAGATGACTGAGAGAATTCCAAAAGTTTGCAAAGCTGTCATCAAGGCAAAAGGTGGTTTTATATTTATATTTACATTCATATATATATACTTGGTTTGCAGAATGGAAGAAAGTGTTTTCTCCATAAAATATAACCTAGTTTCAGAAAAAAACAGTGAATAAAGTTGTTTTTCTACAGTAATCAGTGAGGCTTGTCGCTGTTGGACAGCCCAGCAGTGCCACACTTACTGTAAAATCACTGGGTGCTACTGCCGACTGGTGGTATTTAAGCTGTATAGCTACTGACTGACTGACAACTTGCCACACACAACTGCAGATCTCATTTGTAAATAGTTTGCTATAATGGCAAACTTTTGCTCTGTGTGTGTGTGACCAACTTGAAAAGTCTTTCCTCTTAGAAGGTCACCCTCTGCGCTATAAACTAATTCAATAATAAAATGATGAGCAGAAGACATTGCAGCACACAGGAGGCTCTGGAGATGATCATGCACTCTTGAGTGCGAGGATGGCTCCTCATCCTCCTCCGAGGACTCTGAGGTTGACATGGAGGAGGCTTCAGAGGTAGAAACAGACCGGCTGGAGTCCAGCTGCGACTCATCTGAAGATGAGAGTGGAGGAAATGGATGAAGCAGCGGCGGGATGGACTTCAAAAAACAGTTAGATAGATAGACTGCCATCGATGCTGTTCAGCCCAGACAGAGACGTCTGCATGGATGAACAGCTCATCCCATTCAAATGTCAAAACATCCTACGCCTGGAGACTGTATAGTTGTTACACAGGCAAAGCAGATGGTAATCCTGCTGAAGTCAACCAGGCAGAGCCGGCCTGTGGCATAGGCAGTATTGGCAAATGTTGAGGGCGACGTACATCCAGGGGGCGCCACAAATGGGGGAGGAAAAAAAAAAGAGTAACTTTAACTTTTCTTAAAACTAGTTGGTACTATTATTAGTGTTAAACTTTACATTAGTGATAAAGTGCACATCATGAATGTTAATACTTCATAACTTAGCATTCCCATATGCTATATTATACTGTACTTTACTGCTTATTTGCATTCTGCTAATCAGCAGTTCACTGTAATGATAATAAGATTGAATCTAATTTGCATATCAGAAATAATTGCATTGTATATGATACATGTACAGAATAGGGGAAATCATGCATCCCTTCGTTTTTCATTTTTATTATTTCATTTCATTTTATTCTTGGTATCATCTTTTTATGATTAGACTGCAACACTCAGTGGTGTCTCACACTCCTCTTCTCTCTTCAGATGTGCTGTTGAGATATCTGAATCTCACCTCTGCCAATCTTGGATGCTACAGTTATCTCAACTTCAGCAACATCAAGCGATCCTCCTGTCACCTCCACCTCTTGTTTACAGTTTTTATTTTGTGGGTAGTTGAATCTTATACTCTGTCTAGGCTATATATATATATATATATATATATATATATATATATATATATATATATATATATATATATATATATATATAATTGTTGTACATGACCTATTTTTGTTTTTATTTATTTATTTTATTAATATTTTATTTTTTATTATCTTCTTGTTTACTGTTTTGATTGGGCAACTTGTTTTGTAAAAATAAAATAAAATGTCAAAGACAAAGTTATTTAGTTTCTTGTGTGTTTATACGTAAATTGGCAGTGCTGCGATGCAAGGGGGGCACCTATGGGCTGAAATATGTTCCACCAGAAAGTGAATTTGAATCATTTATATTTGAATTTGAATTGCTTAACTTGAATAATTGCATTAAAAAACTGGATTTGAATCACATAATTTGAATTTGTATTGTTCAATTTGAATCATTGCATTGAAAAACCGAATCTGAATTGTAATTTGAAATTGAATTTATTAGTTTGGAACTGAACATTCAGTTCTCACAGTTCAATTTCAATTTTCTGTGACAAACATCCGGGAAGTTGAGGCAGAGCAATCGAGCGCAGATACACTCTTCGGGCAATAGGGGCAGCTGCCACTGCCATAGCGGTGTCTGGGGCGGTTGTCACGGCGGCTGCTGCTGCTGTTATGGGTGTCATGTTCGTGTTTGAAGGATGAGGCCGTGTTGTTAACAAGTAACTTAATTTTTAATCACACAATCTCAACAGCATACATGTGTCGTAATGCCTTCTTCTTCTAACCCCTTGCCTGGTACGGTAAGTTGACTACAAAACTAGTATTGCCACCTAGCGGTCAAACATGTAATAACATCCAATCATAACAATGGGCATCTGTTTTTAATTTTTATTTTATAAAACAGTCGTCAGTGTCATATTAGATTCGTTGGAAGTAGCGTTTCTATTACATGATTTCTGCATTAATTTGCGATGTTTTCTTAATTAATCTCTCAACCCAACATGTTCAGGAAGTGACGCTGTAGGTACCCTTCTAGCGTCACTTTTGGACGCGAGGATGTTTGATTGATATGAGACCGTGGCACTGTCAAGTTAGCAACAACACATTTACCCACGTCCGGTGGACTGAATTAGAAAGTAAATATGCAACCTCCGGTTACACTTTCAAAATAAAGCCAGAAGAGAAACGTTTCATATTTTATGAGCAAGAGTAATACTACCACTAAAGACACTAGTGGTTTCTTCCTATTTCATAAATACAAATCATGTTGCAACATTATTAGGACAAAATAAAGTTAAACGTTAGTTAGTTGCACAATCTCTCTATATAAATGCATATTTTTATTCATCAAATCGCGTGACTTTACATGCACAATTATGCTTATACATCACGTTTATTTATTTTTATTTCTCTGCCGTTGTTATCGTACGTAAATGTAAATGTATGACGTGTCGACGTCATCTTCTGCTGCGCGCACGTTCCTGCATTTACGTGGATATCGGGAGCTTGGATGAACAGCTGAGGTAAGAAGACAAGTTGTGTTGAAAATTCAGCGACAAAGCAAATACAACGATGCTGAGTTATAGATTTGCTTATGCAAATTATTTTGCTTTGCCCATGAAACATCAGCTGGTAGCTATCTGTAGTTAAATACAATAAAACAGCTAAAGTTAGTTTGCATCGCTAAACTAGCTATGTGCTCGCGCTAGCAAGCTAACCCCGTATTCTTCCATCCCTTCACGTAGAGATTGAGTTTTTCCGTTTGTGACGATGAGTGCGCAAGAAGAACGCGATATTTTGGAAAGCTTGGATGAACTGGTTCAGCAGCAGGAGTTTGATGACCTCGCTGAGGGGGTTCAGACAGGGGCAGCAGCACCTCAACGACCGCTGAATGTGAGGCGGACGGAGAGAGACGCGGATGGAAAGACGCTTTCCAAGAGGCCAAGTGTGACGCGGAAGCAATCCAGACATGGTTAGTGTTTTATATTCTAGATATTTTAAATGGTTTCAGCCCTGAATGTCAGTGTAGGCCGTTGCCATGGATAACATGCAACACTGTGAATACAGTACAATTTAGTTCTGTTTAAAAGTCCTCATGATCTCTACAGGTTTGGTTTCTAACTGATCACAGCAATATCACTTGCCCATAGCTATGTAAAGTACAGCAACATTTTGAATTGATTATCAAAATTTTAAGCGAAATGACACCAGGTCAGATCAGTGTGCCATCGCTGATAGATCTCAAATCCTAAAAAAAAGAAACGCATGATTTGGCTCACATGAGTTACTTTTCCAAAAGAACCCCACCCAAAAAATGAAACAGAAAAACAACTAATAGTGTAATAAAGATAGTATAAATGTAGATTGTGTACAGGTACTTTGAAAACAAATATAAGCGTTAGACAAATATGCTGCTTTAAGAGAGGTTTGTTGTTTTCTGCATTACAGCTGAACGCTGTCGTAAGACTGGTCTCATTTCGCACCCTAATCAAGAGGTGACCTTTGCTCCAGAGACTGCTTCACAGACAGTCTCGGCTGGTATGTATTTCATTACATATGTTCTGTGCATAATGTCTTGTACCATGTATATGCAAAATGAACTCTTGAACAAAACAAATTCTCCAAAACAAGCTTTATGAGAACGTATCTCGCTGTCGAGAAGCAATTGCCAAGCACCATTCACAGAGTTATATCTGTCATACAGTAATCTATTATTGTTATCTGTGTAACAATGAGGGCCATGTTTTTTTTCTAGTTGTATGCATATGATCCAAAAACATCCTTATAACTACATCATGTATTTCTCAATTGCAATAGAATGTCTTCTGCAAGATCTGCAACACTCCCTGATAGTGCCCATCAAGTCAGCAGCCTTTACTGAACCACTTGGATTTACAGTATATGTCACATGCTGCAGAACATTCTGACCTTGGCAACTTTAACATTACAGTGGATGTAAATGTTACTTTGTAGGACGGTATGATCTCAACAGCTGACCTGTGAGGGATGCCAGGCACGTTGGACTGCAGGACTTGATGACCTGATGGATAGTGGATACTGGCCTGCCACCCTTCATTTTTCAACAATTTATGAGACAGACCTGTTTTATACATTTGAAGACATGACGATGGCGTCGGCAGGGATGTCCTTTCAGGTCTATCTAAGAATGCTTGAGAAGTGGACTGTTCGCTTTGGCCGTGTCAGTATTTCTTTCTTCATTCTTCAAGATCATAAATATGCTGGTGTTTTGAAATGGAAAGGTATTTGTTTGTGCTTTTTCCTTTTAACATAGACTAGTAAGATCTCGTCAGACAGATTCCAAAAAAGCTTTTTTGAATGGGCTGCTGTACAGTATGAGGTTGACTCCACCTGCAAAGAGGAGAAACTCATCTGTCCTGCCTGTACCCCAGCAATGCTTGCTGTCTCGGTGGATGGAAACCGCAAGCATTGCGGCTTCAAAAGTACAGCAAGGTATGCAATACTGTACACACCCACACTGTTTAAATGGCAAAATAGTCAGTTATGTTTTGTACAAGTAACCTTCGACATGTTAAAGGATAGTAACATGTCAGTGTGCAGTAGTAGCCATGTTTTGTGTAATTTATTGTGTACTTTTAAGGCAAGGAAGGCCCCAGGCCCAGACGGCATCAGCCCAAGACTCCTCAAGGACTGTGCTGACCAACTCTGTGGTGTGGTCAGTCACTTGTTCAACCTGAGCCTGAGCCTGGAGAAAGTCCCAGCCCTGTGGAAGACCTCCTGTGACACCTGTGACCACTGGTGGGCACACAGCTGGACCCCCTGCAGCTTGCTTACCGGCCTGGTATCGGGTGAACGACGCAGTGATCTACTTGCTGCACAGATCACTGCTACATCTGGAGGACAGCAGGAGCGCTGTGAAGGTCATGTTTTTTTACTTCTCCAGTGCCTTTAACACCATTCAGCCTTCACTGCTCAGAGTGAAGATGGAGAACATGGGAGTTGACCAACACCTGGCTGCATGGACAACAGACTATCTCACCAACAGACCACAGTTTGTGAGGCTCCATCACTGTGTGTCTGATGTGGTGCTCTGCAGCACTGGTGCCCCTCAGGGTACAGTGCTCTCTCCCTTCCACTTCACCCTTTACACCTCAGACTTTACTCACAACACCACCCACTGCCACATCCAGAAGTTCTCCGATGACACAGCCGTTGTTGGATGTGTTTCTGAGGAACGACCTGGAATACAGGACGGTCATCAGGGACTTTGTCAGCTGGAGTGAGCTCAGCCAGCTTCAGCTCAACACCAGCAAGACAAAGGAGATGATCGTTAACTTCAGGAGGAAAACATCCCACTTCACACTGGTGAACATCCAGGGATCGGACATAGAGGTGGTGGAGAGCTACAAATTCCCCGGTGTTCACCTAAACAATAAACTGGACTGGACTGACAACATCCATGCTCTTTACAAGAGTCGCCTCCACCTGCTGAGGAGACTGAGGTCCTTCGGAGTGTGCAGGGCTCTCCTCAGGACTTTTATGACTCTGTGGTGGCCTCAGCCCTCTTTTATGCTGTGGTCTGCTGGAGAGGGGGCAGCACGGACAGGGACAGGAGCAGACTCAATAGACTGATCAGGAGAGCGAGATCTGTTCTGGACTGTCCTCTGGACTCCATAGAGGAAGTGGGGGAGAGAAGGATGTTAGCAAAGCTGACATCCATCATGGACAATACCTCTCACCCCCTACATGACACTGTGGGGTCCTTGAGCAGCTCCTTCAGCAGCAGACTGATACACCCATGGTGTAAGAAGGAGAGGTTTTCGCAGGTCCTTCATCCCGGCCGCTGTCAGGATCTACAACACCTGCACCACCTGATCATGTTGTAGTTTCTGTTCCTGTCAATTTACCTACTACTCATCATGGCTTATATTTATTTCATTTTAATCTGTATGTATATATTTTTTTCCATTCCGATAACTTACAATGTACAATATTACCATGGTCACTTTACCTCTGCAACGTTATTTATATCATGGTCACTTTACCTTTGAAATATAGTTTTTATAACATGCCACGATTGTGTAGATTATATATAGATTATTTTATCTTTTATGTCTAGTGTTGGTAGCTTCAGCTAGCCGTCCCCCGGTAGTTCCCGAGCAGCTGGGAGTCTGGGTGACTGTCCGGAGGAGGCATAGCCCCAAACTGAATCCCACGGTACACCACCAACCGCTCCACGTTTCTAACAGATATTCCCCACTCAGCGACACACCTGCTGAGAGGCCAACTCTGGTCATTGGCAGCTCCATTTTGAGAATCGTGAAGTTAGCAACACTGGGGGCCATAGTTAAATGCATCCCAGGTGCCAGAGCGGGTGACATCGAGTCTAATTTAAAACTGCTGGCTAAAGATAAACGTAGATACAGTGAGATTGTTATTCACGTCGGAGGTAATGACACCCGGTTACGCCAATCGGAGGTCACTAAAATTAATGTTTCATTAGTGTGTGCATACGCCAAAACGATGTCGGACTCTGTAGTTTCTCTGGACCCCTGCCCAATGTAACCAGTGATGACATGTATAGCGCGTGTCGTCATTTCACCGCTGGCTGTCGAGGTGGTGTCCAGCAAACGATGTGGGCTTCATAGATAATTGGACACCTTTCTGGGGAAAACCTGGTCTGATTAGGAGAGACGGCATCCATCCCACATTGGATGGAGCAGCTTTCATATCTAGAAACATGGCCAAGTTTATTAGTCGACCAAAACCGTGACAACCCAGAGTTGAGACCAGGAAGCAGAGCTGCAGTCGTCACGCTTCTCTGCGCCTCCATTAGAGCAGCTGCCCACCCAGTCCTTTAGTATAGAGACTGTGTCTGTCCCCCGTCCACCTACATTATTTAAAGATAAAACAAACAGAAGAGGAGTTCATCATAAAACTTAATAAAAATTAAATCAACATCTCCAACAGTCCAAAATAAGAGAATTAAATGTAGAAAAATGTTTTAGTCAATGAATTAATATTTAATGATTTAATGATTAATGATTATGATATTGATTTATTTTGTCTCACTGAAACCTGGCTGCAGGAGGATGAATATGTTAGCTTAAATTAATCAACTCCTCCCAGTCATTGTAATACTCATATTCCTCAAGTACCGGTCGAGGTGGTGGAGTTGGAGCCATATTCGACTCAAGTCTGTTAATAAATCCTAAACCAAAATTATAAACTAAACTAAATTATAATTCATTTGAAAGTCTTGTTCTTAGCCTCACTCACCCAACCTGGAAAACATTACAGCCAACTCTATTTGTTACTGTATATCGTGCTCCTGGTCCTTACTCTGAATTTTTATCTGAATTTGCAGAATCTGCATCAGGCTTGATCCTTAAAACAGATAAAGTAATTATTGTAGGTGATTTTAACATTCATGTGGACAACCACAATGATAGTTTTAGTACTGCGTTTATCTCTATTAGATTAAATCGGCTTCTGTCAGAGTGTAAATAAACCGACTCATTGTCTGAACCACACTCTTGATCTTGTTCTCTCATACGGCATCGAAATTGATCATCTAATAGTCTTTCCACAGAATCCTCTTCTGTCTGACCATTATACTATAGACTATAAGCCTTTTGGCACAAACTCCTACAGCAGATGTTTATCTGATAGTGCTGTAGCCAAATTTAAGGGACTGATTCCTTCAGTATTGAATTCAATGCCATGTCTTAATGCAGCAGAGGACTTGTCTGCTTCCTTTAGCCCCTCACAAATAGATCATCTTGTTGATAGTACTACAGGCTCATTACGGACAACTCTAGACTCTATTGCACCTCTGAAAAGAAGATAATTAAACAAAGGAGGTTAGCACCATGGTATAGCCAGCAGACTCGTAACTATTATGTTATCAGGCTGCTCCAATAAGTCTCTTAGGACTTTGCAGCTAATTCAGAATGCTGCTGCACGTGTTCTGACAGGAACCAAGATCAGAGATCACATCTCTCCCATTTTGGCTTCCTTGCACTGGCTACCTGTTAAATCTAGAGTAGAATTTAAAATTCTTCTCCTTACATACAAAGCTCTTCATGGTCAGGCACCATCATATCTAAAAGAGCTCATAGTACCTTACTACCCCTCTAGAACACTGCGCTCTCAGGATGCTGGGTTCCTTGTGGTTCCTATAGTTTCCAAAAGTAGATTGGGAGCCAGAGCTTTCAGCTATCAAGCTCCTCTTCTGTGGAACAAACTACCATTCTGGGTTCAGGAGGCAGACACGGTCATCACCTTTAAGAGTAGACTTAAGACTTTACTTTTTGATAGAGCTTATCTATCTATCTAGAGCCATCTCCATTACAGTTTATAGTTAGTTTATTAGTTATTTTCTGCTGCTGTGCATCTGTGTGTCTCTATCTCTATCACAGGTTCCACTGCTACTATAATCATTTTATCATTCATTTTAACTGTACAATATGTTTGGGTGATTTGTTCTGTACACGTGACATCTATTGCACGTCTGTCCGTCCTGGGAGAGGGATCCCTCCTCTGTGGCTCTTCCTGAGGTTTCTTCCACCTTTTTTCCCTGTTAAAAGGGTTTTTTGTGGGCAAGTTTTTCCTCACTCGAACCGAGGGTATAAGGACAGAGGGTGTCACCCTGTACAGATTGCAAAGCCCTCCGAGGCAAAATGTACTTTGTGACTTTGGGTATACAAATAAAATTTGATATGATTTGATTTGATTTAGTGCTGTCATTACTCATGCTGAGCTGACCTGTTTTCTCGTCCAGCACAGATCATTGCACTCTACAGATGACCAATAAAACTAAAACCTGGACTGAATGAGAAGACGTGTAGCCATTTTTGTCTTGTGTCTCTACACAATTCAACTGAAAATGTAGATTCTTTTAAATTTAGATTTTAAAATGTATCTGCCATACACGTAGTGCTAATTTTTATTAACCACAAGCGCAAGTGCTAACTCTAAACTTGAACTCTCAGACTTTCTCATGTTCAACAGAGGCAATTTGGCATAAAAGGTGATCCACACCCAACACTAATACCTCCCAGGTCTCTCATGCCACAATTAAACCTCTATCTTCTTTATCTTGGACTATCCAGATAGTTCAAACAACAGTTCAAAGGCATTTGGGCATATTGTAAAACTCTACAGCATATTTTTTGGCTTCACATTGATCATTTTGCTAAAGAGATTCCACTTGGGATTTTCCAGCTGTAAATGAATGACTGTTCTGCTGAATAAACTGCCCTCTGTACTGTATGTATTCATATCTGCTGACTGCTTCAGGAAGTAGGACAGAAGTTAATCAGTAACCAAGTTATAATCCTCCGCATTGTGACAAAACACACACGCACTCACACACACACACACATATTACACACATCCATGCACAGGCAGGTGAGTTACTTGTGTTTTTGAGATTATATTCATGTCAAACAGGAAAATTTGATGTAGAAACCTATCAGAGGTAGACCTCTGACTGACCTCTGACAGTTGCATTCATGACTTGTTTTCATCAAGACACGATTAAAAGGTTCTTAAACCAACTAAGTTGTAATGTTTAAGTCTGCCTTGGAACAAAAACAAGTGCACTGTTTAATGTTGTGCACTCAGTGGGAGTTGACCATGAGACATGGAGAGTCTGCAACTTTATAGTGATTTGTGGAGGAGGAACTTCATAAACCTGCAGACTCTTGGCACAGCATGGCGTGTGAAAATCTGTCACTGCTCTGAAGATTCATTGCAACAAAAAGTAGCAATACAGTCATGAAAAAGTACTTGTGTTTCAAATGTTTACTTCATTTTTATACTAGCAAAATAAAATGACGATGTGAAAACAATATGACAACGTGAATTATGAGAATTATCACCTGAATCTGCTTTATGGGGTTTTATAGAGAGTTTAAGATCAGCTTTAGTTTATCTGACTGGTCTGCAACTTTAGCGCTCCTGTTCACTCTCAGCGCTCTCTTTTCAGTGAAAAGGCTCTTAAAAAAATGAAGAGAAACAGATACACTACTCAACTTTTAAGATCACTTGTATATAATATCTTCTGTGGCTCTGAAGAGGGGGTTTGTGAAGCTTCATGAAATGTCATCTGGATTATCTCAAATTAACCTTATACCAGAAAGTCCTCCCTAAAAAGACATGGACAATGCAAACATGCCTTTTGTTGCAAATTGTGAAGTGTTTGATCCATTTTTTGGAGCTACTAAGAGATAAAGGTCAGGATATGTCCGCTTCTCTTGCCAGCTTTATGGACTAAATCACCACAGGACCTATTTAAACTCAGCACTGTTTGGTTGGCTAAAGGTAAAACTGATGAACATGCTGATGTGTGGTGTCAGTTTCGGTCAGCAGTGCTTCATGCAAATCAGGAACAATAGCACTGCTGTGATCCTAATCCACACGCCCTCATCTCTTTAAAATGTTTTTCATGAGAGAGAATAGGCTGCTCTTTGCTCTATTGCCTTGGATTTCCTGTATTTAAATGTGGCTGGGCAAGGATTCACAGATGTACACATGATATCCCCACAAAGAAACACGCGATGACAGATAGTGTGTCACCCACACTGAACAGTTAGAGAATTTTAATATTAAAGAGTTTAAGCGTATTCCAACCTCTGCGGCATACTGAAGCACATCACCTGAAGGTATCAGTTAGGTAACCCTCCATCTCTGCTGCAAACTACACACCGCAGGAGTCAAATCTTTATTCAAATCAACCCAACTTCCTCTGATAATGCTGGCGCACAGAGATAGAAAAAGGACGCTTTGATAGTAAGAAAGAAAGAAAGAAAGAAAGAAAGAAAGAAAGAAAGAAAGAAAGACATTCAGCTGATCAGGTCAGTAGAGCAATGGGATGTGTTGTGCACTTTGATCAAGCATCGCCATCTTGTGGAGGATTTGGTGAAGTGCATCTCCACCCTCTATACAAAAAGGCAATTTATTGATGTCTAAGACAGACACAGGGCAACACTCTGCTAATCCAATACTTAGAACAAGACAAGGCAAGGCGCCCCCATATGAGTTTGCTCCTGCATATATATTTCATATTTTCACGTAATGTATAAAAAGCACAAAGTCATCATGTCTCAATGAAAGGACAAATCAACTCATTGTAGGATACATAGAGGTTATCATCAACATATCTGTTACAATACTTCACGTTGTATGTGAAAGCTGTCGCTCACAGTGATGAAACCATAATCAAAAACAGATATCGTCTCAGGAGTCAGTGGGGACCAAAATCACTAATCAGGTGGACACAAAGATGACTTAAAATTAAATTTTGAATTTTATAATTTTGCTCCATATTGTGTTAATAGGTGACTGTTCGATAATAAGTTTGCCATATTGACTTTTAAGGTGAAAATACTGTTGTTGTGTTTCCACTGCCCCAAGTGGCCAAAAATATATACTACTGCAGCTTTACATAATATTTTAAAACTGAAGCCTCATGCTTTGTATTTCAATGTTGTATGTCAGACAGTGTGAATCTGATCATAGTGGATTTGAACTGTGATTGTGAGGTTAAAGTACTGACCTTGAAGTGTTTGATGACGTTCACAGTGTATGACTCGTGGCCTCCCCTCTGTGTCTTCCTCTCCTATCACTCCACCGCCCTCCACTCTTGTGCTGCGCATCCTCGCCACCTTCAGTAACAAGGGAAGGGGGCCAGTGATGAGGGCTATCCATCAACATACAAACACACACACACACACACACACACATACACACACACTGGTAGACTCCCACAAAGAGAAACAGGTTCACACATAATGTGATGTGTGTGGGGTGAAGCATCAATAACTGTGTGCACCAGTACCTCACATGTATACCTGCGAGGCTACCTTGCACTCCACCCAACCTGGTTAACCTAGTCAAACTAATTAACCCAGTAGGAGCAGATGTGGTGTGGAGTGAAGCTACAATGATCAGGTAAGCTGACACACAGTGTCTGATACCACACCTAACACTTTGAAAACAGAACATTTGTTAGATGCAGAGGCACGTGTGGCACTGTGGTGTCTAGTGTAATGTATCAGTGCAGGGCTGAGTGAAGCTGATGCCAGCAGGTGTGAAGCATGAGATGTTGATAAAGCAAAGTGCTATGTGGAGGCTATGAAGGTATGCTATTTGCCATGTCATGCTAATTGGCATGTCATGTCAGCCACTGGTTTGTGGACGACTGAAGCCTCGAGTTTGGCATTATGGATGTTGCCATCTTGGTTTTTTGGAGCCAGAAGTGACCGTGTTTAGGAAGCGTGGAGCTGGTGGGTGATGTACTGTGAGCTGGCTGTGCTTGGTTTTGATGCCGTCTTGCCTGGTCACAAATGTTCATATTACAGCTAAACAATATGTTTCTGAAAACACTTGAGGTGAGACGTAGGCAAGAATCTTGATTCATATTTGATCAGTACTGCTTAGTTGAGTTGAGTTTTGTTAGGTGTTGATCTGAGAATGAATTGTCAATCATAAAGTAGCCATAATGGTAGTGTAATTTACAAAATGAACATCATGCTGTATGGAAGTATTTTAAACTAGCGATTGAGACCATAAACTCATGAGGAAATAAATCAGATGAGAAGTGGGGTCATTTTCTTGTAAGACTCAGTACAACCGTATTGTTGCAGTCAATGAAGCCGCCCCCTGACCGCTTAGAGCTTCCAAATAAAAACATATTAATCTATATTTTTACTTTAACTTTTCTAATACAGTATATATGTTTTTATCCATAACATACACAATTACACTTTGGAGATACTCTGGCATCAAACACAAATTTGATTCAAGAACACTTGACCTCCATCTCTTTCTATCCTCCCTTTCTCCTCTCTCCACTCGTTTCCTTTGCTACATCTTTCCATCTCTCTCTTGCTCTTTTGCTCTCTCTCTTTCTCTCTCTCTCTCTTGCCTCTATCTACACCCCATCATCTTCTTCAATTCAGTCAATTTTCAAACTTATGCACCCTGTGCTGACTTCCAAATGGAAAAACATATATGAAGCCATGCTGAGAACAGACCAAACACCAGCAGCTGCGATGTGACATTGCCATGCCTGGTGGGATCCAAGGGTAATTCTCAGTCTCTCTCATATTCATCTTCATTTTGATACTTTCATGAACTGGAGGAAAATAACTTTTTAAGTTATTAAAAGTCAGAAGTTGTACATAAAAACAGAACACCAGCCTATACAAGGTCAGTGCACAGGTAGTGCTGGTACAATGATTTGTTGTTCAATCTGTAGAGATTCATTACCACTACTCCTAATGGCTTTACCAGCTGCTAACAGGCCATCGATTCGCTAAATATCTTGGTTGTCAGAACAAGAAAGGATGCAGGCCGCTTTGATTGACAGGTAGGTGCCATTACAGGTGGCTTATTTGAACATCCAGGCGTCATTCAGCCCACCTTGAGTCCACCGATGATCCATGTCTTTGCCGATATTTAGATTAGCCGGAGGCGGTACATTCAACATGGTGGCAGCCAGGAGCCCAGCAGTCAAATACAAGTAAATACGCAACAATGTGATTAGCTTTCAATCTGAATGCAGCAGAAGCTTTAGGCACAGTGTTACTTTGAGTTGATAGTAGGTCACCATGTTTACCTTCTTATTTTAGCAAGTTAGCATGTTGCTAATTAGCACTAAACATAAAGCACAGCTATGGCTGATGTTATTTGTTTCAGACTTTCTTAAACTCAAGTAATGACGGATTGAAAGTTTGAGATAAGAAAAAAAGACAGGAGGTCAAGTCAGTTTATATTTGGCATTTCACACAAAGAGCACAAATGTCAGCCTCATGTCTTACTACAGTAAACCAGAAGATTCTGGGGACCATGAATGCCTGCATCAAATTTACTGACAATATGTCCAATTGCTGTTGAGAGACTTTTGTCTGGAGAAAAGAGGTGGATCTGACACTGCCATCCAAGTATTAAATACAATGTGGGCAGATTTATACGTTTATCTTTATGTATGTGTTGATGAACAAACCCGGTGATGCATGAGTCCTAGAAGCTCACAACGCTGGTTTCAACCTATGTTACCTGTGCATTACATAGAGGTTAGTGTAGCTCTGTTTTGTACATTTGACATCTATTGATTACATTTTAATGAAAGTTATTAGTGTGGTATTTTGTATAAATGTTTATTATATCACAGAGCTGCTAGCATTATATTATATATTAAGTACACAGTGTAGTGCTGTATTTTCTTTTCTGCAAGACTTTCTGCACCTTCTCCTCCAGAGGGCGCTCTTGAGGCAATTCATTTAAGTTAGGCAGGTCTTGTAATCCTCATGGTCCTGGCACTTGTCACTCACTGCTCATTGTCTTGCCTGAGGCTGAGATAACCATCATCCAAGAAACCTGTGAAGAAGCTCCTGAAGACCAGAGACGTGTCCTCGCAGCTCACTCTGACATTGTGAGATGCACAATTGTTCACTTCCCATCTGTTTCATGTGACTCTTTTACTGCTGCTGTGATGTATCGTTCCTATGATCAGTTTTCGAGCATCTCATTCATTCTCATCAAGTCACCATCCGATGCCTCCTCTTGTCTTTTCTGAGTCTCGGTGCTTTGTTTCAGAGTCGCTGGTTAGAAGACATGATATCATTTGGATATCAGAGGACAAATCAACGAAGTCTCAGAACTTTATTTTGATTTTTTTTTTGTAGTTTTCCACATTGTTTTGTAGTTTATTTTAGATGTAATTTATCAATGCTTTAAGCAGCACAATCAAAAATAATAATTACATCTCTGTTGTTTAATCTATTTATTCATAGCATTCATTCATACATTATATTCATAGCCACTTCTTTCACGTTGAGGTCTTTATGACCACCAGAGAAGATAAATATACACATAAGGTGCAGTAATGTTCTGCATGTAATGTGCTGTCAGCCACCAAAACTAGATTTTCCTCTCTGGGCCCATGTGTAGTTATAATGATGCAGGATGACATCACCAAAACTGTCCAGCCAATGAGTTTTAATGTCAGTTTGTATAATGTATAACTTCAAATTTACAGCTCTTGTTTGTAATAAGTCAGTGTGAAAATGTACAGGACCAGAATAGGAAACAAGGAGTAACTTTTTTTTTCTTGGTCTGGACCAAATGAACTGAACTACGGGTGTGAAACTGGATTCTGTTGTTTTTCAAAACTTAATTAGGTCCACAAAGATTACAGAGTTTTACAGGAGTTTATGTGTGTGCTACTAAAATATAAAATACTACAAAATAAAACAAAATAGTCGTCACATATACCTTCAAACACACAAGACATAACACGTTGATTAGTTAGAGATGTCTGTAGGTACATTTCCAGTCTTTATGCTAAGCTAACTGGCAGTGGCTTCGTATTTACTGTACACAGTGGTATCAACTTTCTCATCAAACTCTTGGCAAAAAGGCTGAATAAGAATATTTCACAAAACTATTCATTTCATGTTTTTTTTCCCACAGTTAATACCTATTTACAATTTGTTGTTGTCACCCAAGATAGCAGTTCATGAAAGCGTTTCAATATACTGCTTTAAAGGCGCAGTAATTAAGAGTTAAGAACGTGCTAACCAACTAGCGACGGCCTTGCCCTGTCTCCTTATACCACTTTGTACAGCTGGACAGGTCCGCAAAGCCATTTCTAGAAAAATGAGTAGGGCATATGAGTACCTTGTGAAAAGTAAGTAACATCTGTTCTTATTATCTGATTTATGCTTTGGGATGTGCTGTCATTGTGACTGATATGCTGACATGTATTATTTCAGATTCTCAAACATCTCAATCTCCAGAGGATTCCAGCCACACAACTCCACTGCCCACAACCTCCAAACCCTGTTCTTCTCCTCATCCCCCAGAGACCCTTCCACCTTTCTCCATCCATCTGTTTCACATCCCCGAATAGACTCTGAGGAGGAGACTTGTACCTTGACCGTGATCCCTAAAAGTCTAAAGTCATCCACCTCTGTCACAGGTGTGTCTGCACAGTGCTCCCCCTCTCCCGGACCTACTATCCCTCTGAGCAGTGGCACAGGTAAAGGGAGGAAACTGAAGAGGAAGACGGGTATGTTTTGTTTTTGTGGTACAGACTACTCTTCAAATTAAATGTGCAATGCCACTCCTTGATAGCAGCATGATATTATTTTGGCATGTGCATGTAGGCATGTAGACACAATGAACCAGACACATTCAGAGAGCGATGCAAACAAAAGACTTTTTGGAGAACAGATTATTTTCTTCTGTTCCTTCTTATTATCAGTAACAATAAGATATGAAGGATTACTCACTAACTTGTCATTATCTACATGCATAAAAGAAAGTATTCATGAGATAAAACAAAAAGTCATTTGAACACAAATAGGACAAGATACAGCTCAACTCTACTCTTGTCTTCTCGCTTTAGCTCCTCTAATTCCTTTTCCACTGTGGATAGTACCCTCAATGTAGGCAGAGGTGATTCAGATTCAGTCAGACCAATGAAGTTAGAAACAACAGATAGTTTCAGACTAATGAAGTTAAAAACAACAGATAGTTTTGCTTTGGTCTTAAGAAGCTGCAGCCTTTATTTACTGACAAACTCGAAGCTATACTGTACATTTACAGCCACATTGACAACTCCTCTCAGTTCATTCAACAGTTCATTTACCAGTGTTTGCTGAAATGGCTGACGCGTCTGTGTGTGTGTGTGTGTGTGTGTGTAGGGAAGGGAAGGGAAGAGAAGAGAAGGAAGAGAAGAGAAGAGGTAAAGGTGAGCTGGCTGCCTTGTTCCTCACGGTAAGAGCTCGAACTTTAGTCCACATTCACTGATTTTTAAAGCTGTTAGCTTTTTTACAGTGTGCTTTATAAATATATGGACTTAGTTCCATACTAGTTCAGTACCAGGCTTCTGAAAAAGTCATTTGTTGTTTTACTCCAATGATATAAAATAATTTTGTAGTATATGCAATGATCTTACACCTGTTTGCATTTGTGGTCTTTTTTTCAGTGGCAAAACTTGGGAAGACACCTGGGAGCCTGCCAGCAACTTCCACTAGTTCAATTCCACTATTTAATGTGTCTGTTTGTGTGTCTTTATATATAAATAAATAAATATATAAGAATTGTTGACTTATACTGTAGGCAGCCACTTCACTTTTGGGGAGCTGTCTTATCGTCCACAAAGATTTTCTGACATAAAAAATCATTACAATCTGCGCCAATAATATGAAACGTTAGACACATTTACTGTTTCTCAAATGGGCGTGATCTCCTTCACCTCATTTAATGTTGTGAACGTCATGTAGATGAATGAAAGCAGAGTGTGTTGTACCAGAGACGAGTTCAAAAACTGATTTAAGTTTTCAGTTCTTAGTGATCATATTTGGTGAAACAGACCGACAATTCAGCACCATAGACAGTTCAGCACTGTCAAATCTCGCGCTAGGGTGTTTCTGCTCTCTGCTTGATTTGTCTGAAAAACATAGTTTCAGAGCCCGAATGTTAAAAAGATTTGTGTCTTGTGAAAAGTGAGTCCAATATTTATTTCTGTGACTCTAATGGAGAAAAAAAATCGCTCATAATCTAAGCTCACGTTCACTTCTCCCATAGAGTCAACACAATCAGGACCTGCTACAGATCTCCTAAAGGGGAGTGGCAGTGGCCAGTGAGGTTAAATATTAATATTAACATTTTCATATTTCATATTTAATTATATTGTTTAACGGCACTTGCAGTGGCTAAACCACCGTGTCACATACAGGAAATGACTCCGATGACTCGTCCAAGGAATAAAATGAAACATTTATTTAAACATGATTGTGCTTGTAAAATCACGTGATTTGATGAATAAAATATGCATTCATCGATACGGAATATTAATTTATAATACGTTTGCGTTTCTCTTCTGGCTTTATTTTGAACGTTTAACCGGACGTTATGTATTTATTCCCCCAATTTATTCCAGCCGGTCGCTGGAAATGTGTTGTTGCTAACTTAACAGTGCCGAGTTTAATTGTGCAACTAACTAACTTTATGCGTTTATGTCCTAATACTGTTGCAAGATGATTTGTATTTATGAAATAGGAAGAAACCACTAGTGTCTATTGTGATGTGTTTAGTAGAGGTTGCATATTTATTTTCCTAATTCAGTCCACCCGGACGTGGGTAAATGTGTTGTTGCTAACTTGACAGTGCCACGGTCTCATATCAATCAAACATCCGTCGCGTCCAAAAGTGACGCTGTAGGTACCCTTCTAGTCTTCCACTGACCAAGCTGCAGTTTTTGACGCGTTGGGAATGAGAACTTGTTGCATAGCAACAGTAACCAAGAGTGGGCGGGCCTAACAAACACCTTTGATGACATCAAAGGAAGTGGGCTTGCCCCTTGATCTGAAGTGCATATACAAGCACAGATCAGTCACAATACTTCACAAGTACACGATACTAATTTAGACAAGTTAAAAGAGCACAGGTAAGTCTCCTGTACAACACACGACAACATAATACTAATTTAGACAAAGAACAATAAACTAAAATGGCAGAGATGGAGTATTATCCTACGGAAGAGGAATTCCAATTTATGATTGACGAGCAACTGAAAAATTACATGAATTGAGGGCGAAACGCTTAGAAGCTGAGATTTATTATAAGAACTTACGTGCTAAACGTGATGGAAAAGGAGATAAAGAGGAAAGCAAAGGCTGAACATGAGGCAATGGTTAAACGGCTGACTGAGGAGACAGAGCAGCTGGAGGAAGAGAACAGGAAGATGAGCGAAGAGCTCGCGGAAACCATCAGGCGTCATCATATGATGGAGACGGAGGCAAAAAAACGTGGTTTCAAAGATGCGGATACGTATGTAGATTTTTTGGAGTCTCGTCAAGAACTATACCAGAATCTGATTCAGAAGTTTAATGAGCTTCAGATTGAGAGCGACCAAAAGGAAAAAGATCTGATGGAAATACAATCAGAGCTCGAAACTCAACGGTTGAAGCGTCAAAGCCATCTGAGAGAACTCAAAGCTCAGTTAAAGGCGGCAAAGGATGAAAGATCACAATTGCTTCAACTTTGGCAGAATATTCGGGAAGAAGAGGGAGAAGAAATAGTCCAGGAGGCAAAGATTAAAGCAATAATCAGTAACCTCTATGACAAGATACCTATGCGTTGGAAACGAAAAGTGGATTCCAGTGACACAATGAAACAATTGCTGGCGGTCACTGAGTTCGTAGATAACTTTGAGGATTTCAAGAGCAAATTTCAACGTGGCAATAATCACAAGACAACTCCGAAAACAGTTGTTGCAGGTGCTGAGGTGTCCCACAAGAATCCTGAGGAAATCAATGAGGTTAACGTGAAGCCACACCACCTCCCACCCTTCCCAAGAAAAACAAGAAAAGAAAGCAAACAAAAAAAGGAAAAGCAAGGCACTTTTGCTGAGTTCACGTGTTGTCTCAATGTGGGTTTTCACCAGGTGCTCTGGTTTCCTGACAGTAAGAAATACTGAAAAAAAAAAATTTAAAATGGACACAAGCTAAAGTCTAAAGACATTTGCTGAGTTCACGTGTTGTCTCAATGTGGGTTTTCACCAGGTGCTCTGGTTTCCCCTGACAGTCAGAAATACTGAAAAAAAAAAAAATTTAAAAATGGACACAAGCTAAAGTCTAAAGACATTTCCATATAGTTCACATGTTCTCTTAGTGTGTAAAGGAAACTCTTACTTTGATGAATACCAAAAATAAAAACAAAACAAAAAATTAACTGAAGTTAATAATTAATAAATTAATAATTAATTAAGGAGATGTGGAAAGCAAATGGTTTCAAAGGTTACTTAAAGCGTGCTCATCTCGTGTGGACACCATGGAGGCATTAGTGGTTCTAGTTTGGGCTACTTTGCTGAAGTGCACTAGTTAATTAAATTATTATTTTTTTTTTTTACTTAAAAAAATTACTAACAAATTAAATGTATGGACTTAAATCTTGTTTTAAGACTGAGAATGGATCTAACTCAGTTTCTATCAACCTGCTATTAACATTTGCTTTTAGTAAGTTACTTGTAATTTGTGGTTGAAAATCTCACCAGCTCAGTCTACTTGAGCTGGATTCATTTAGAAAAGTATGTTTTGATAATTGTGCCTTTTTTCTGTGTTGGAATGTAGCTACATTTCAGTACATTTACTCAATACTGCACTTAAGTACAAAGTACTTTAAATACTTCACTTGGGTTCTTTTTTTTCTTTTAATTCTACTTTCTACTCTACTCCACTACATTTGAGAGGGAAATATTACATCACTGCATGTGTAATAATAAGTACGTGATATATAATAATAATCACAAGGGCCATTTTCCTCCACTGAGTAGGCTACTTTTACTTTACGTGGTTATATGCTTTTACTTGATTAAGATTTTCAGTGCAGGACCTGTACATGTATTGTGACAGAGTAGTTTCACAGAGTGGTATTAGTACTTTTACTTTGGTTATGGATTTGAAAACTTTGCCCGCATATTTTTTGTTGACCTGTGGGCATGCGCAGATCAGTCCTCACTATACTTGACCGTACATGTCCACAACATGCCCGCAACTGACCAGGTGGAGCTGGACCTCATTGAGCTGGACCTAAACATCGCTTCAACAGCACTTGTGATAACAGCAGCAGCGTGACAACCGCCCCAGCACCGCTATGGCAGTGGCAACTGCCCCTATTG
The DNA here is from genome assembly GCA_036365135.1 of Miichthys miiuy. Classification (NCBI taxonomy): domain Eukaryota; kingdom Metazoa; phylum Chordata; class Actinopteri; family Sciaenidae; genus Miichthys; species Miichthys miiuy. The sequence continues at coordinate 15,244 of JAAROE010000344.1, read as the reverse complement.
CCCGAAGAGTGTATCTGCGCTCGATTGCTCTGCCTCAACTTCCCGGATGTTTGTCACAGAAAATTGAAATTGAACTGTGAGAACTGAATGTTCAGTTCCAAACTAATAAATTCAATTTCAAATTACAATTCAGATTCAGTTTTTCAATGCAATGATTCAAATTGAACAATACAAATTCAAATTATGTGATTCAAATCCAGTTTTTTATTGCAATTATTCAAGTTAAGCAATTCAAATTCAAATATAAATGATTCAAATTCACTTTCTGGTGGAACATATTTCAGCCCATAGGTGCCCCCCTTGCATCGCAGCACTGCCAATTTACGTATAAACACACAAGAAACTGAATAGCTTTGTCTTTGACATTTTATTTTATTTTTACAAAACAAGTTGCCCAATCAAAACAGTAAACAAGAAGATAATTAAAAAATATATATATTAATAAAATAAATAAATAAAAACAAAAATAGGTCATGTACAACAATTTAAAAAAAATATATATATATATATATGTATGTATACAGTACGTCTATGTATTGATGCAGACGTTTGAAGTGTCTGACAAATCTAAGCCTAGAGAAAATCACCTTACCTCTGTAGAGCACAGCGCAGGTTAGACAGACAGTCAGGAACAGCTTCATGTTGGATGCAGTAGCTGTTTGATGTCAATGAGACAGAAACACTGCGGCATATATATATATATAGTACAACCATAAGCTGTGAATCTGAACACAACTTGATGTCAACTCTGTCATCTGTGGAACCAGTTTAACTGCTGTTTATCTGATCATTAGGTCAGACTTCCTCATGAAGATGACTGAGAGAATTCCAAAAGTTTGCAAAGCTGTCATCAAGGCAAAAGGTGGTTTTATATTTATATTTACATTCATATATATATACTTGGTTTGCAGAATGGAAGAAAGTGTTTTCTCCATAAAATATAACCTAGTTTCAGAAAAACAGTGAATAAAGTTGTTTTTCTACAGTAATCAGTGAGGCTTGTCGCTGTTGGACAGCCCAGCAGTGCCACACTTACTGTAAAATCACTGGGTGCTACTGCCGACTGGTGGTATTTAAGCTGTATAGCTACTGACTGACTGACAACTTGCCACACACAACTGCAGATCTCATTTGTAAATAGTTTGCTATAATGGCAAACTTTTTGCTCTGTGTGTGTGTGACCAACTTGAAAAGTCTTTCCTCTTAGAAGGTCACCCTCTGCGCTATAAACTAATTCAATAATAAAATGATGAGCAGAAGACATTGCAGCACACAGGAGGCTCTGGAGATGATCATGCACTCTTGAGTGCGAGGATGGCTCCTCATCCTCCTCCGAGGACTCTGAGGTTGACATGGAGGAGGCTTCAGAGGTAGAAACAGACCGGCTGGAGTCCAGCTGCGACTCATCTGAAGATGAGAGTGGAGGGGAAATGGATGAAGCAGCGGGATGGACTTCAAAAACAGTTAGATAGATAGACTGCCATCGATGCTGTTCAGCCCAGACAGAGACGTCTGCATGGATGAACAGCTCATCCCATTCAAATGTCAAAACATCCTACGCCTGGAGACTGTATAGTTGTTACACAGGCAAAGCAGATGGTAATCCTGCTGAAGTCAACCAGGCAGAGCCGGCCTGTGGCATAGGCAGTATTGGCAAATGTTGAGGCGCCGTACATCCAGGGGCGCCACAAATGGGGAGGAAAAAAAAAAGAGTAACTTTAACTTTTCTTAAAACTAGTTGGTACTATTATTAGTGTTAAACTTTACATTAGTGATAAAGTGCACATCATGAATGTTAATACTTCATAACTTAGCATTCCCATATGCTATATTATACTGTACTTTACTGCTTATTTGCATTCTGCTAATCAGCAGTTCACTGTAATGATAATAAGATTGAATCTAATTTGCATATCAGAAATAATTGCATTGTATATGATACATGTACAGAATAGGGGAAATCATGCATCCCTTCGTTTTTTCATTTTTATTATTTCATTTCATTTTATTCTTGGTATCATCTTTTTTATGATTAGACTGCAACACCCAGTGGTGTCTCACACTCCTCTTCTCTCTTCAGATGTGCTGTTGAGATATCTGAATCTCACCTCTGCCAATCTTGGATGCTACAGTTATCTCAACTTCAGCAACATCAAGCGATCCTCCTGTCACCTCCACCTCTTGTTTACAGTTTTTATTTTGTGGGTAGTTGAATCTTATACTCTGTCTAGGCTATTTATATATATATATATATATATATATATATATATATATATATATATATATATATATATATATATAATTGTTGTACATGACCTATTTTTGTTTTTATTTATTTATTTTATTAATATTTTATTTTTTATGATCTTCTTGTTTACTGTTTTGATTGGGCAACTTGTTTTGTAAAATAAAATAAAATGTCAAAGACAAAGTTATTTAGTTTCTTGTGTGTTTATACGAATTGGCAGTGCTGCGATGGCGGGCAAGGGGGCACCTATGGGCTGAAATATGTTCCACCAGAAAGTGAATTTGAATCATTTATATTTGAATTTGAATTGCTTAACTTGAATAATTGCATTAAAAAACTGGATTTGAATCACATAATTTGAATTTGTATTGTTCAATTTGAATCATTGCATTGAAAACCGAATCTGAATTGTAATTTGAAATTGAATTTATTAGTTGGAACTGAACATTCAGTTCTCACAGTTCAATTTCAATTTTCTGTGACAAACATCCGGGAAGTTGAGGCAGAGCAATCGAGCGCAGATACACTCTTGGCAATAGGCAGCTGCCACTGCCATAGCGGTGTCTGGGGCGGTTGTCACGCTGCTGCTGCTGTTATGGGTGTCATGTTCGTGTTTGAAGGATGAGGCCGTGTTGTTAACAAGTAACTTAATTTTTAATCACACAATCTCAACAGCATACATGTGTCGTAATGCCTTCTTCTTCTAACCCCTTGCCTGGTACGGTAAGTTGACTACAAAACTAGTATTGCCACCTAGCGGTCAAACATGTAATAACATCCAATCATAACAATGGGCATCTGTTTTTAATTTTTATTTTATAAAACAGTCGTCAGTGTCATATTAGATTCGTTGGAAGTAGCGTTTCTATTACATGATTTCTGCATTAATTTGCGATGTTTTCTTAATTAATCTCTCAACCCAACATGTTCAGGAAGTGACGCTGTAGGTAACCTTCTAGCGCCACTTTGGACGCGAGGGATGTTTGATTGATATGAGACCGGCACTGCCAAGTTAGCAACAACACATTTACCCACGTCCGGTGGACTGAATTAGAAAGTAAATATGCAACCTCCGGTTACACTTTCAAAATAAAGCCAGAAGAGAAACGTTTCATATTTTATGAGCAAGAGTAATACTACCACTAAAGACACTAGTGGTTTCTTCCTATTTCATAAATACAAATCATGTTGCAACATTATTAGGACAAAATAAAGTTAAACGTTAGTTAGTTGCAATCTCTATATAAATGCATATTTTTATTCATCAAATCGCGTGACTTTACATGCACAATTATGCTTATACATCACGTTTATTTATTTTTTTATTTCTCTGCCGTTGTTATCGTACGTAAATGTAAATGTATGACGTGTCGACGTCATCTTCTGCTGCGCGCACGCTCCTGCATTTACGTGGATATCGAGCTTGATGAACAGCTGAGGTAAGAAGACAAGTTGTGTTGAAAATTCAGCGACAAAGCAAATACAACGATGTGCTGAGTTATAGATTTGCTTATGCAAATTATTTTGCTTTGCCCATGAAACATCAGCTGGTAGCTATCTGTAGTTAAATACAATAAAACAGCTAAAGTTAGTTTGCATCGCTAAACTAGCTATGTGCTCGCGCTAGCAAGCTAACCCCGTATTCTTCCATCCCTTCACGTAGAGATTGAGTTTTTCCGTTTGTGACGATGAGTGCGCAAGAAGAACGCGATATTTTGGAAAGCTTGGATGAACTGGTTCAGCAGCAGGAGTTTGATGACCTCGTTGAGGGGGTTCAGACAGGGGCAGCAGCACCTCAACGACCGCTGAATGTGAGGCGGACGGAGAGAGACGCGATGGAAAGACGCTTTCAAGAGGCAAGTGTGACGCGGAAGCAATCCAGACATGGTTAGTGTTTTATATTCAAGATATTTTAAATGGTTTCAGCCCTGAATGTCAGTGTAGGCCGCTGCCATGGATAACATGCAACACTGTGAATACAGTACAATTTAGTTCTGTTTAAAAGTCCTCATGATCTCTACAGGTTTGGTTTCTAACTGATCACAGCAATATCACTTGCCCATAGCTATGTAAAGTACAGCAACATTTTGAATTGATTATCAAAATTTTAAGCGAAATGACACCAGGTCAGATCAGTGTGCCATCGCTGATAGATCTCAAATCCAAAAAGAAACGCATGATTTGGCTCACATGAGTTACTTTTCCAAAAGAACCCCACCCAAAAAATGAAACAGAAAAACAACTAATAGTGTAATAAAGATAGTATAAATGTAGATTGTGTACAGGTACTTTGAAAACAAATATGTTTAGACAAATATGCTGCTTTAAGAGATGTTTGTTGTTTTCTGCATTACAGCTGAACGCTGTCGAAGACTGGTCTCATTTCGCACCCTAATCAAGAGGTGACCTTGCTCCAGAGACTGCTTCACAGACAGTCTCGGCTGGTATGTATTTCATTACATATGTTCTGTGCATAATGTCTTGTACCATGTATATGCAAAATGAACTCTTGAACAAAACAAATTCTCCAAAACAAGCTTTATGAGAACGATTCTGCTGTCGAGAAGCAATTGCAAGCACCATTCACAGAGTTATATCTGTCATACAGTAATCTATTATTGTTATCTGTGTAACAATGAGGGCCATGTTTTTTTTCTAGTTGTATGCATATGATCCAAAAACATCCTTATAACTACATCATGTATTTCAATTGCAATAGAATGTCTTCTGCAAGATCTGCAACACTTCTGATAGTGCCCATCAAGTCAGCAGCCTTTACTGAACCACTTGGATTTACAGTATATGTCACATGCTGCAGAACATTCTGACCTTGGCAACTTTAACATTACAGTGGATGTAAATGTTACTTTGTAGGACGGTATGATCTCAACAGCTGACCTGTGAGGGATGCCAGGCACGTTGGACTGCAGGACTTGATGACCTGATGGATAGTGGATACTGGCCTGCCACCCTTCATTTTTCAACAATTTATGAGACAGACCTGTTTTATACATTTGAAGACATGACGATGGCGGCTGCAGGGATGTCCTTTCAGGTCTATCTAAGAATGCTTGAGAAGTGGACTGTTCGCTGGCCGTGTCAGTATTTCTTTCTTCATTCTTCAAGATCATAAATATGCTGGTGTTTTGAAATGGAAAGGTATTTGTTTGTGCTTTTTCCTTTAACATAGACTAGTAAGATCTCAGACAGATTCCAAAAAGCTTTTTGAATGGGCTGCTGTACAGTATGAGGTTGACTCCACCTGCAAAGAGGAGAAACTCATCTGTCCTGCCTGTACCCCAGCAATGCTTGCTGTCTCGTGGATGGAAACCGCAAGCATTATGGCTTCAAAAGTACAGCAAGGTATGCAATACTGTACACACCCACACTGTTTAAATGGCAAAATAGTCAGTTATGTTTTGTACAAGTAACCTTCGACATGTTAAAGGATAGTAACATGTCAGTGTGCAGTAGTAGCCATGTTTTGTGTAATTTATTGTGTACTTTAAGGCAAGGAAGGCCCCAGGCCCAGACGGCATCAGCCCAAGACTCTCAAGGACTGTGCTGACCAACTCTGTGGTGTGGTCAGTCACTTGTTCAACCTGAGCCTGAGCCTGGAGAAAGTCCCAGCCCTGTGGAAGACCTCCTGTGACACCTGTGACCACTGGTGGGCACACAGCTGGACCCCTGCAGCTTGCTTACGGCCTGGTATCGGTGAACGACGCAGTGATCTACTTGCTGCACAGATCACTGCTACATCTGGAGGACAGCAGGAGCGCTGTGAAGGTCATGTTTTTTTACTTCTCCAGTGCCTTTAACACCATTCAGCCTTCACTGCTCAGAGTGAAGATGGAGAACATGGAGTTGACCAACACCTGGCTGCATGGACAGACTATCTCACCAACAGACCACAGTTTGTGAGGCTCCATCACTGTGTGTCTGATGTGGTGCTCTGCAGCACTGGTGCCCTCAGGTACAGTGCCTCTCCCTTCCACTTCACCCTTTACACCTCAGACTTTACTCACAACACCACCCACTGCCACATCCAGAAGTTCTCCGATGACACAGCCGTTGTTGGATGTGTTTCTGAGGGGAACGACCTGGAATACAGGACGGTCATCAGGACTTTGTCAGCTGGAGTGAGCTCAGCCAGCTTCAGCTCAACACCAGCAAGACAAAGGAGATGATCGTTAACTTCAGGAGGAAAACATCCCACTTCACACTGGTGAACATCCAGGGATCGGACATAGAGGTGGTGGAGAGCTACAAATTCCCCGGTGTTCACCTAAACAATAAACTGGACTGGACTGACAACATCCATGCTCTTACAAGAGTCGCTCCACCTGCTGAGGAGACTGAGGTCCTTCGGAGTGTGCAGGGCTCCTCAGGACTTTTTATGACTCTGTGGTGGCCTCAGCCCTCTTTATGCTGTGGTCTGCTGGAGAGGGGCAGCACGGACAGGGACAGGAGCAGACTCAATAGACTGATCAGGAGAGCGAGATCTGTTCTGGACTGTCCTCTGACTCCATAGAGGAAGTGGGGAGAGAAGGATGTTAGCAAAGCTGACATCCATCATGGACAATACCTCTCACCCCCTACATGACACTGTGGGGTCCTTGAGCAGCTCCTTCAGCAGCAGACTGATACACCCATGGTGTAAGAAGGAGAGGTTTTCGCAGGTCCTTCATCCCGGCCGCTGTCAGGATCTACAACACCTGCACCACCTGATCATGTTGTAGTTTCTGTTCCTGTCAATTTACCTACTACTCATCATGGCTTATATTTATTTCATTTTAATCTGTATGTATATATTTTTTTCCATTCCGATAACTTACAATGTACAATATTACCATGGTCACTTTACCTCTGCAACGTTATTTATATCATGGTCACTTTACCTTTGAAATATAGTTTTTTATAACATGCCACGATTGTGTAGATTATATATAGATTATTTTATCTTTTTATGTCTAGTGTTGGTAGCTTCAGCTAGCCGTCCCCCGGTAGTTCCCGAGCAGCTGGGAGTCTGGGTGACTGTCCGGAGGAGGCATAGCCCCAAACTGAATCCCACGGTACACCACCAACCGCTCCACGTTTCTAACAGATATTCCCACTCAGCGACACACCTGCTGAGAGGCCAACTCTGGTCATTGGCAGCTCCATTTTGAGAATCGTGAAGTTAGCAACACTGGGGGCCATAGTTAAATGCATCCCAGGTGCCAGAGCGGGTGACATCGAGTCTAATTTAAAACTGCTGGCTAAAGATAAACGAGATACAGTGAGATTGTTATTCACGCCGGAGGTAATGACACCCGGTTACGCCAATCGGAGGTCACTAAAATTAATGTTTCATTAGTGTGTGCATACGCCAAAACGATGTCGGACTCTGTAGTTTTCTGACCCCTGCCCAATGTAACCAGTGATGACATGTATAGCCGCTGTCGCCATTTCACCGCTGGCTGTCGAGGTGGTGTCCAGCAAACGATGTGGGCTTCATAGATAATTGACACCTTTCTGGGGAAAACCTGGTCTGATTAAGAGAGACGGCATCCATCCCACATTGATGGAGCAGCTTTCATATCTAGAAACATGGCCAAGTTTATTAGTCGACCAAAACCGTGACAACCCAGAGTTGAGACCAGGAAGCAGAGCTGCAGTCGCCACGCTTCTCTGCGCTCCATTAGAGCAGCTGCCCACCCAGTCCTTTAGTATAGAGACTGTGTCTGTCCTCCGCCCACCTACATTATTTAAAGATAAAACAAACAGAAGAGGAGTTCATCATAAAACTTAATAAAAATTAAATCAACATCTCCAACAGTCCAAAATAAGAGAATTAAATGTAGAAAATGTTTTAGTCAATGAATTAATATTTAATGATTTAATGATTAATGATTATGATATTGATTTATTTTGTCTCACTGAAACCTGGCTGCAGGAGGATGAATATGTTAGCTTAAATTAATCAAACCTCCCAGTCATTGTAATACTCATATTCCTCAAGTACCGGTCGAGGTGGTGGAGTTGGAGCCATATTCGACTCAAGTCTGTTAATAAATCCTAAACCAAAATTATAAACTAAACTAAATTATAATTCATTTGAAAGTCTTGTTCTTAGCCTCACTCACCCAACCTGGAAAACATTACAGCCAACTCTATTTGTTACTGTATATCGTGCTCCTGGTCCTTATTTGAATTTTTATCTGAATTTGCAGAATCTGCATCAGGCTTGATCCTTAAAACAGATAAAGTAATTATTGTAGGTGATTTTAACATTCATGTGGACAACCACAATGATAGTTTTAGTACTGCGTTTATCTCTATTAGATTAAATCGCTTCTGTCAGAGTGTAAATAAACCGACTCATTGTCTGAACCACACTCTTGATCTTGTTCTTCATACGGCATCGAAATTGATCATCTAATAGTCTTTCCACAGAATCCTCTTCTGTCTGACCATTATACTATAGACTATAAGCCTTTTACAAACTCCTACAGCAGATGTTTATCTGATAGTGCTGTAGCCAAATTTAGGGACTGATTCCTTCAGTATTGAATTCAATGCCATGTCTTAATGCAGCAGAGGACTTGTCTGCTTCCTTTAGCCCTCACAAATAGATCATCTTGTTGATAGTACTACAGGCTCATTACGGACAACTCTAGACTCTATTGCACCTCTGAAAAAGAAGATAATTAAACAAAGGAGGTTAGCACCATGGTATAGCCAGCAGACTCACTATTATGTTATCAGGCTGCTCCAATAAGTCTCTTAGGACTTTGCAGCTAATTCAGAATGCTGCTGCACGTGTTCTGACAGGAACCAAGATCAGAGATCACATCTCTCCCATTTTGGCTTCCTTGCACTGGCTACCTGTTAAATCTAGAGTAGAATTTAAAATTCTTCTCCTTACATACAAAGCTCTTCATGGTCAGGCACCATCATATCTAAAAGAGCTCATAGTACCTTACTACCCTCTAGAACACTGCGCCTCAGGATGCTGGGTTCCTTGTGGTTCCTATAGTTTCCAAAAGTAGATTGGGAGCCAGAGCTTTCAGCTATCAAGCTCCTCTTCTGTGGAACAAACTACCATTCTGGGTTCAGGAGGCAGACACGGTCATCACCTTTAAGAGTAGACTTAAGACTTTACTTTTGATAGAGCTTATCTATCTATCTAGAGCCATCTCCATTACAGTTTATAGTTAGTTTATTAGTTATTTTCTGCTGCTGTGCATCTGTGTGTCTCTATCTCTATCACAGGTTCCACTGCTACTATAATCATTTTATCATTCATTTTAACTGTACAATATGTTTGGGTGATTTGTTCTGTACACGTGACATCTATTGCACGCCTGTCCGTCCTGGGAGAGGGATCCTCCTCTGTGGCTCTTCCTGAGGTTTCTTCCACCTTTTTTCCTGTTAAAAGGGTTTGTGGGCAAGTTTTTCCTCACTCAACCGAGGGTATAAGGACAGAGGTGTCACTCCCCTGTACAGATTGCAAAGCCCTCCGAGGCAAAATGTACTTTGTGACTTTGGGTATACAAATAAAATTTGATATGATTTGATTTGATTTAGTGCTGTCATTACTCATGCTGAGCTGACCTGTTTTCTCGTCCAGCACAGATCATTGCACTCTACAGATGACCAATAAAACTAAAACCTGGACTGAATGAGAAGACGTAGCCATTTTTGTCTTGTGTCTCTACACAATTCAACTGAAAATGTAGATTCTTTTAAATTTAGATTTTAAAATGTATCTGCCATACACGTAGTGCTAATTTTTATTAACCACAAGCGCAAGTGCTAACTCTAAACTTGAACTCTCAGACTTTCTCATGTTCAACAGAGGCAATTTGGCATAAAAGGTGATCCACACCCAACACTAATACCTCCCAGGTCTCTCATGCCACAATTAAACCTCTATCTTCTTTATCTTGACTATCCAGATAGTTCAAACAACAGTTCAAAGGCATTTGGGCATATTAAAACTCTACAGCATATTTTTTGGCTTCACATTGATCATTTTTGCTAAAGAGATTCCACTTGGGATTTTCCAGCTGTAAATGAATGACTGTTCTGCTGAATAAACTGCCCTCTGTACTGTATGTATTCATATCTGCTGACTGCTTCAGGAAGTAGGACAGAAGTTAATCAGTAACCAAGTTATAATCCTCCGCATTGTGACAAAACACACACGCACTCACACACACACACACATATTACACACATCCATGCACAGGCAGGTGAGTTACTTGTGTTTTTGAGATTATATTCATGTCAAACAGGAAAATTTGATGTAGAAACCTATCAGAGGTAGAGACTCTGACTGACCTCTGACAGTTGCATTCATGACTTGTTTTCATCAAGACACGATTAAAAGGTTCTTAAACCAACTAAGTTGTAATGTTTAAGTCTGCCTTGGAACAAAAACAAGTGCACTGTTTAATGTTGTGCACTCAGTGGAGTTGACCATGAGACATGGAGAGTCTGCAACTTTATAGTGATTTGTGGAGGAGGAACTTCATAAACCTGCAGACTCTTGGCACAGCATGGTGTGAAAATCTGTCACTGTTTGAAGATTCATTGCAACAAAAAGTAGCAATACAGTCATGAAAAAGTACTTGTGTTTCAAATGTTTACTTCATTTTTATACTAGCAAAATAAAATGACGATGTGAAAACAATATGACAACGTGAATTATGAGAATTATCACCTGAATCTGCTTTATGGGGTTTTATAGAGAGTTTAAGATCAGCTTTAGTTTATCTGACTGGTCTGCAACTTTAGCGCCCTGTTCACTCTCAGCGCCTTTTCAGTGAAAAGGCTCTTAAAAATGAAGAGAAACAGATACACTACTCAACTTTTAAGATCACTTGTATATAATATCTTCTGTGGCTCTGAAGAGGGGTTTGTGAAGCTTCATGAAATGTCATCTGGATTATCTCAAATTAACCTTATACCAGAAAGTCCTCCCTAAAAGACATGGACAATGCAAACATGCCTTTGTTGCAAATTGTGAAGTGTTTGATCCATTTTTGAGCTACTAAGAGATAAAGGTCAGGATATGTCCGCTTCTTGCCAGCTTTATGGACTAAATCACCACAGGACCTATTTAAACTCAGCACTGTTTGGTTGGCTAAAGGTAAAACTGATGAACATGCTGATGTGTGGTGTCAGTTTCGGTCAGCAGTGCTTCATGCAAATCAGGAACAATAGCACTGCTGTGATCCTAATCCACACGCCTCATCTCTTTAAAATGTTTTTCATGAGAGAGAATAGGCTGCTCTTTGCTCTATTGTCTTGGATTTCTGTATTTAAATGTGGCTGGGCAAGGATTCACAGATGTACACATGATATCCCTCACAAAGAAACACGCGATGACAGATAGTGTGTCACCCACACTGAACAGTTAGAGAATTTTAATATTAAAGAGTTTAAGCGTATTCCAACCTCTGCGGCATACTGAAGCACATCACCTGAAGGTATCAGTTAGGTAACCTCCATCTCTGCTGCAAACTACACACCGCAGGAGTCAAATCTTATTCAAATCAACCTAACTTCTCTGATAATGCTGGCGCACAGAGATAGAAAAAGGACGCTTTGATAGTAAGAAAGAAAGAAAGAAAGAAAGAAAGAAAGAAAGAAAGAAAGAAAGAAAGATTCAGCTGATCAGGTCAGTAGAGCAATGGGATGTGTTGTGCACTTTGATCAAGCATCGCCATCTTGTGGAGGATTTGGTGAAGTGCATCTCCACCCTCTATACAAAAAGGCAATTTATTGATGTCTAAGACAGACACAGGGCAACACTCTGCTAATCCAATACTTAGAACAAGACAAGGCAAGGCGCCCATATGAGTTTGCTCCTGCATATATATTTCATATTTTCACGTAATGTATAAAAAGCACAAAGTCATCATGTCTCAATGAAAGGACAAATCAACTCATTGTAGGATACATAGAGGTTATCATCAACATATCTGTTACAATACTTCACGTTGTATGTGAAAGCTGTCGCCACAGTGATGAAACCATAATCAAAAACAGATATCGCCTCAGGAGTCAGTGGGGACCAAAATCACTAATCAGGTGGACACAAAGATGACTTAAAATTAAATTTTGAATTTTATAATTTTGCTCCATATTGTGTTAATAGGTGACTGTTCGATAATAAGTTTGCCATATTGACTTTAAAGGTGAAAATACTGTTGTTGTGTTTCCACTGCCCCCAAGTGGCCAAAATATATACTACTGCAGCTTTACATAATATTTTAAAACTGAAGCCTCATGCTTTGTATTTCAATGTTGTATGTCAGACAGTGTGAATCTGATCATAGTGGATTTGAACTGTGATTGTGAGGTTAAAGTACTGACCTTGAAGTGTTTGATGACGCTCACAGTGTATGACTCGTGGCCTCCTCTGTGTCTTCTCTCTCCTATCACTCCACCGCCTCCACTTGTGTGCTTATGCATCCTCGCCACCTTCAGTAACAAGGGGAGGGGGCCAGTGATGAGGGCTATCCATCAACATACAAACACACACACACACACACACACATACACACACACTGGTAGACTCCCACAAAGAGAAACAGGTTCACATAATGTGATGTGTGTGGGTGAAGCATCAATAATGTGCACCAGTATCTCACATGTATACCTGCGAGGCTACCTTGCACTCCACCCAACCTGGTTAACCTAGTCAAACCAATTAACCCAGCAGAGCAGTGTGGTGGAGTGAAGCTACAATGATCAGGTAAGCTGACACACAGTGTCTGATACCACACCTAACACTTTGAAAACAGAACATTTGTTAGATGCAGAGGCACATGTGGCACTGTGGTGTCTAGTGTAATGTATCAGTGCAGGGCTGAGTGAAGCTGATGCCAGCAGGTGTGAAGCATGAGATGTTGATAAAGCAAAGTGCTATGTGGAGGCTATGAAGGTATGCTATTTGCCATGTCATGCTAATTGGCATGTCATGTCAGCCACTGGTTTGTGGACGACTGAAGCCTCGAGTTTGGCATTATGGATGTTGCCATCTTGGTTTTTTGGAGCCAGAAGTGACCGTGTTTAGGAAGCGTGGAGCTGGTGGGTGATGTACTGTGAGCTGGCTGTGCTTGGTTTTGATGCCGTCTTGCCTGGTCACAAATGTTCATATTACAGCTAAACAATATGTTTCTGAAAACACTTGAGGTGAGACGAGGCAAGAATCTTGATTCATATTTGATCAGTACTGCTTAGTTGAGTTGAGTTTTGTTAGGGTGTTGATCTGAGAATGAATTGTCAATCATAAAGTAGCCATAATGGTAGTGTAATTTACAAAATGAACATCATGCTGTATGGAAGTATTTTAAACTAGCGATTGAGACCATAAACTCATGAGGAAATAAATCAGATGAGAAGTGGGGTCATTTTCTTGTAAGACTCAGTACAACCGTATTGTTGCAGCCATGAAGCCGCCCTGACCGCTTAGGAGTCCAAATAAAAACATATTAATCTATTTTTACTTTAACTTTTCTAATACAGTATATATGTTTTTATCCATAACATACACAATTACACTTTTGAGATACTCTGGCATCAAACACAAATTTGATTCAAGAACACTTGACCTCCATCTCTTTCTATCCTCCCTTTCTCCTCTCCACTAAGCCTTTGCTACATCTTTCCATCTCTCTCTTGCTCTTTGCTCTCTCTCTTTCTCTTGCCTCTATCTACACCCCCATCATCTTCTTCAATTCAGTCAATTTTCAAACTTATGCACTGTGCTGACTTCCAAATGGAAAAACATATATAGCCATGCTGAGAACAGACCAAACACCAGCAGCTGCGTGTGACATTGCCATGCCTGGTGGGATCCAAGGGTAATTCTCAGTCTCTCTCATATTTATCTTCATTTTGATACTTTCTATGAACTGGAGGAAAATAACTTTTAAGTTATTAAAAGTCAGAAGTTGTACATAAAACAGAACACCAGCCTATACAAGGTCAGTGCACAGGTAGTGCTGGTACAATGATTTGTTGTTCAATCTGTAGAGATTCATTACCACTACTCCTAATGGCTTTACCAGCTGCTAACAGGCCATCGATTCGCTAAATATCTTGGTTGTCAGAACAAGAAAGGATGCAGGCCGCTTGATTGACAGGTAGGTGCCATTACAGGTGGCTTATTTGAACATCCAGGCGCCATTCAGCCCACCTTGAGTCCACCGCATGATCCATGTCTTGCCGATATTTAGATTAGCCGAGGCGGTACATTCAACATGGTGGCAGCCAGGAGCCCAGCAGTCAACATAAGTAAATACGCAACAATGTGATTAGCTTTCAATCTGAATGCAGCAGAAGCTTTAGGCACAGTGTTACTTTGAGTTGATAGTAGGTCACCATGTTTACTTTCTTATTTTAGCAAGTTAGCATGTTGCTAATTAGCACTAAACATAAAGCACAGCTATGGCTGATGTTATTTGTTTCAGACTTAAACTCAAGTAATGACGGATTGAAAGTTTGAGATAAGAAAAAGACAGGAGGTCAAGTCAGTTTATATTTGCATTTCACACAAAGAGCACAAATGTCAGCCCATGTCTTACTACAGTAAACCAGAAGATTCTGGGACCATGAATGCCTGCATCAAATTTACTGACAATATGTCCAATTGCTGTTGAGAGACTTTGTCTGGAGAAAAGAGGTGGATCTGACACTGCCATCCAAGTATTAAATACAATGTGGGCAGATTTATACGCTTATCTTTATGTATGTGTTGATGAACAACCCCGTGATGCATGAGTCCTAGAAGCTCACAACGCTGGTTTCAACTTATGTTACCTGTGCATTACAGAGGTTAGTGTAGCTCTGTTTTGTACATTTGACATCTATTGATTACATTTTAATGAAAGTTATTAGTGTGTATTTTGTATAAATGTTTATTATATCACAGAGCTGCTAGCATTATATTTATATTAAGTACAGTGTGTGCTGTATTCTTTCTGCAAGACTTTCTGCACC
>JAAROE010000343.1:0-48018 GCA_036365135.1 Miichthys miiuy | reverse complement strand
CCTGCCTGGTGTATTCTCTTTTGCCTGTCTCTGTATTCCTGTATTCTTGTCTCTTGGTGTAGTCTCTTCTGTATGTCCTGTCTGTATCTCTGCATTCCTGTCCTGCCTGTATTCCTGTATCTCAGTCTGCCTGGCTATCTATCTCTGTGTTGTCTGTATTTGTCTGCCTGTCTGTATCTTTCTGTCTGATTCTGTCCCTGTATCCTGTCTGCCTGTGTCTCTGTCTGCGCTGGAGACTGTTTGCATCTGTGTCTTCTGAGTCCTGTCTGGAGACTGTCTGACTTTGTTCCTGTATTCCTGCATTCCTGCCTGCCTGTATTCCTGTATTCCTGCCTGCCTGTATTCCTATATTCCTGTATTCCTGGCTTTCCTGGGGTTCCTGCCTGGGTGTATTCCTGTATTTCTGTATTCCTGTATTCTGCCTGGTTGTATTCCTGTATCTTGTTTCTGCCTGGGAGTATTCCTGTATTCCTGCTCTGGGTGTATTCCTGTATTTCTGTGTTCCTGCCTACTTGTTTCCTGTATTCCAGCATTCCTGTATTCCTGTATCTCTTGTATTCCTGCCTGGTGTATTCCTATTTCTTGTATTCCTGCATTCTGCCTGCCTGTAGTCCCTGTATCCTGTGTGGGTGTGTATTCTGCCTGGGTGTAGTCCTGTATTCCCGTGCTTCACCGTTTCTCTGGTATTCTGTATTCCTGCCTGTATTCTATTCCTGTCTGGGTGTGTCTGTATTCCTGCCTACCTGTTTCCTGTATTCTGGGTGTTACTGCCTGTATTCCTGTATTCCTGCCTGTATTCCTGTATCTCTGTCTGCCTTGGCTATCTATCTGTCTGTCTTGTTGTATGTCTGCCTGCCTGTCTGTATCTTTCTTTGGATTTCTTCCTGTATCACTGTCTGCCTGTGTCTCTGTCTGTGTCTGAGTCTTCTTCTGTCTCTCTCTGGGAGACTGTCTGTGTCTTTTTTCTGAGTCTCCTGTCTTTGGGAGACTGGTCTGTGCCTGTATTCCTGCCTCTGTCTCTCTGCCTGTATTCCCTGCCTGTCTGTATTCCTGTTTTCCTGTCTGCCTGTATTCCTGCATTCCTGCCTGCCTGTATTCCTGTATTCCTGCCTGTATTCCTGTATTCCAGTATTCCTGTATTCCTGCCTCTGCATTCCCTGTATTCCTGTATTCCTGTATTCTGTACTCTGTAAATTCTGTATTCTAGTCCTTGTCATTCCTGCCTGCCTGTATTCCTATCTCAGTCTGCCTGGCTATCTATCTCTGTGTTGTTGTATTCTGCCCTGTCTGTCTGTATCTTTCTTTGGATTCCTTCCTGTATCACTGTCTGCCTGTGTCTCTGTCTGCTGCTGGAGACTGTCTTGTGTCTGTGTCTTCTTCTGAGTCTCTGTCTGGAGACTGTCTAGCCTTTGTTCCTGTCTACATTCCTGTGTCTGCCTGTATTCCCTATCTCTGCACTGCCTGTATTCCTGTATTCCTGTATTCCTGCCTTCCTGCATTCCTGCCTGGCTGTATTCCTGTCATTTCTGTATTCCTGTATTCTGCCTGTCTGTATTCTCTGTATTCCTGTTTTCTGCCTGGAGCATTCCCTGTATTCCTGCCTGGTCTGTATTCCCTGTATTTCTGTATTCCTATTCCTGCCTGGTTGTATTCCTGTATTCTGTCTGAAGTTGTATTCTGTGTTCCTGCCTGGGAGTATTCCTATATTCCTGCTTGGGTGTATTCCTGTATTCCTGTATTCCTGCCCGGGTGTATTCTTTGTATTCCTGTATTCTGCCTGGGTGTATTCCTGTATTCCTGTATTCCTGCCTGCTTATTCCTTTTACTTGTATTCCTGCCTGGGTGTTTTCCTGTATTCCCTGTATTCCTGCCAGGGTATTCCTGTATTCCTGCCAGGTATATTCCTACCCGTATTCCTGCCTGGGTGTATTCCTGTATTCCTGTATTCCTGCCTGGGTGTATTCCTGTGTGTCTCTGCCTGCCTGTATCTCTATTCTGCCTGAGTGCATTCCTGTATTCTGCCTGGGTGTATTCCTGTATTCTGTATTCCTGTATTCTGCCTGGCTGCATTCCTGCATTCCTGTATTCCTGTATTCTGCCTGGTTGTATTCCTGTATTCCTGCCTGCCTCTGTATCCCTGTATCTCAGTCTGCCTGGCTGTATCTATCTGTCTGTCTTGTGTAGTTCTGTCTGCCCATACTGTCTGCCTGTCTGTATCTTTCTCTGGATTTCTTCCTGTATCACTGTCTGCCTGTGTCTCTGTCTGTGTCTGGAGACTGTCTTGTGTCTGGGTCTTTTTCTGAGTTCTGTCTGGAGATTGTCTGTGTCTGAGACTTTGTCTGAGTCTTTTCTGAGTCTCTGTCTGGGAGACTGTCTGTGTCTGAGATTTTGTCTGAGGCTTTTCTGAGTCTCTGTCTGGGACACTGTCTGTGTCTTAGTCTTTATCTGAGTCTCTGTCTGGGAGACTGTCTGTGCCTGGCACTTTGTCTGAGTCTTCTTTTCTGAGTCCCTGTCCCCTGTACCTGCCTGTGTGTCTTCTTCTGAGTCTCTGTCTGTAAAAGACTGTCTGTGCCTGTATTCCTGTATTCCTGCCTGTCTGTATTCCTGTTTTGCTGTCTGCCTGTGTTCCTGCATTCCTGCCTCCTGTATATCTGTGCCCTGCATGCCTGTATTCCTATATTCTGTATTCCTTATTTCCTGTATTCCTGCCTCCTGGTGTTGTATTCTCTGTATTTCTGTATTCCTGCCTGGTTGTATTCCTGTATCTCTGTGTTCCTGCCTGGGAGACATTCCTGTATTCCTGCATTCCTGCTCTGTGTATTCCCCATTCCTGCCTGGTTGTATTCCTGCATTTCTGTATTCCTGTATTCCACTCTGGCTGTATTCCTGTATTCCTGTTCCTGCCTGGGAGTATCCCCTGTATTCCTGTATTCCTCCCTGGGTTGTATTCCTGTATTCCTGTATTCTGCCTGGGTAGTCCTGTATTTCTGCCTGTATTCCTGCATGGGTGTATTCCTGCATTTCTGTATTCCTGCCTGTATTCCTGTATTCCTCTGGTATTCCTGTATTCCTGCCTTGGTGTATTCCAGTATTCCTGCCTGGTGTATTCCTGTATTTCTGTATTCCTGCCTACCTGTTTCTTGTATTCTTGTATTCCTGCCTTCAGATTCCTGTATTCCAGTATTCCTGTATTCCTGTATTCCTGCCTGTGTATTGTATTCTGTATTCCTGTATTCTGCCTTGTAGTCCTATTCCCTGCCTACCTGTTTCCTGTATTCCTGTATTACTGCCTGTATTCCTGCTGTATTCCTGCCCGCCTGTATTCCTGTATCTCAGTCTGCCTGGCTATCTATCTGTCTGTCTTGTTGTATGTCTGTCTGCCTGTCTGTATCTTCTTTGATTTCTTTCTGTATCACTGTCTGCCTCGTGTCTCTGTCTGTGTCTGAGACTGTCAGCTCTGGGTCTTTTTCTGAGTCTCTGTCTCTGGGACTGATTTCTGTGTCTGAGTCTTTTCTGTGTCTCTGGGAGACTGTCAGCCTGTTTTCTGAGTTCCTGTCTGGGACACTGTCTGTGTCTTAGTCTTCTTTTCTGAGTCTCTGTCTGGGAGACTGTCTGTGTCCACCTTTGTCTGAGTCCTTCTCTGAGTTCTCTGTCTGGGACACTGTCTGTGTGTCTTAGTTCTTTATCAGAGTTCTGTCTGGGAGACTGTCTGTGCCTGAGACTTTGTCTGAGTGCCTTTTTCTGAGTCCCTGTCTGCGACACTTTCTGTGGGTCTTCTTCTGAGTCTCTGTCTGGGAGACTGTCTGTAGGCCTGTATTCCTGTATTCTGTATTTCTGCCTGGCTGTATCTCCTGTATTCTGTATTCTTGCCTTGGTGTATTCCTGTATTCTGCCTAGGTGTATTCCTTCTGCATTCCTGCCTTCCTACCTAGGTGTAATTCCTGTATTCCTGCCTACCTGTTTCTGTATTCCTGTATTCCTGCCTGAGTGCAGTGCTGTATTCCTGCCTGGGTGTATTCCTGTATTTGTATTCCTGTATTCTGCCTCTGGTTGTATTCCTGTATTCCTGTATTCTTTCCTGCCTGTATTCCTGTGTATCTCAGTCTGCCTGGCTATCTATCTGTCTGTCTTGTTTATTTCTGTCTGCCTGTCTGTCTGCCTGTCTATCTTTCTTTGGATTTCTTCCTGTATCACTGTCTGCCTGTGTCTTGCTCCGTGTTTGAGACTGTTTGTGTCTGTCTTTTCTGAGACTCTGTCTGGGAGACTGTCTGTGTCTGAGACTTTTCTGACTCTCTGTCTGGGAGACTGTCTGTGTCTGGAGTCTTTTCTCTGAGCCCTGTCTTCTGACACTGTCTGCTGTGGGTCTTCTCTGAGTCTCTGTCTGGGAGACTGTCTGTGCCTGTATTCCTGCATTTCTGCCTGGTTGTATTCCTGTATTCCTGTATTCCTGCCTCTGGTGTGTATTCCTGTATTCCTGTATTCCTGCCTAGGTGTATTCCTGTATTCCTGTATTCCTACCTAGGTGTATTCCTTGTATTCCTGCCTACCTGTTTCCTGTATCTTGTATTCCTGTATTCCTGCCTGATGCATTCCTGTATTCCTGCCTCCTGGGTGTATTCCTGTATTTCTGTATTCCTGTATTCCTGCCTGCTGTATTCCTGTATTCCATTCCTGCCTGCCTGTATTCCTGTATCTCAGTCTGCCTGGCTATCTCTCTGTCTGTCTTGTTGTATTTCTGTCTGCCTGTCTGGCTGCCTGTCTATATCTTTCTTTGGATTTCTTCCTGTATCACTGTCTGCCTGTGTCTCTGTCTGTGTCGGAGACTGTTTGTGTCTGGGTCTTTTTCTGACTCTCTGTCTGGGAGACTGTCTGTGTCTGAGTCTTTTTCTGAGTCTGTCTGGGAGACTGTCTGTGTCTGAGTCTTTCTGAGTCTCTGTCTGGGAGACTGACTGTGTCTTTTTCTGAGTCTCTGTCTGGGAGACTGTCTGTGCCTGAGACTTTGTCTGGGTGTATTTCTGTGTTCCTGTATCCCCTGTGTTCCTGCCTGTATTCCTTTATTCCTGCCTGTATTCCTACCTGTATTACTGTATTCCTGTATTCCTGTCTATATTGCTGTATTCCAGTATTCCTGTATTCCTGCCTGGGTGTATTCCTGTATTTCTGTATTTATCCATTCCTGCATGGGTGTAATTCTGTATTCCTGCCTGGGTGTATTCCTGTATTCCTGCCTGGGTGTATTCCTGTAGTCCTGCCTGGGTGTATTCCTGTATTTCTGTATTCCTGCCTGGGTGTATTCCTGTATTCCTGTATTCCTGCCAGGGTGTATTTCTGTATTCCTTTATTCCTGCCTGGGTGTATTCCTGTATTCCTGCCTGGGTGCATTCCTGTATTTCTGTATTTCTGTATTCCTGCCTTGGTGTATTCCTGTATTCCTGCCTGGGTGTATTCCTGTATTTCTGTATTCCTGCCTACCTGTTTCCTGTATTCCTGTATTCCTGTATTCCTGCCTGTATTCCTGTATTCCAGTATTCCTGTATTCCTGCCTGGTGTATTCCTGTATTTCTGTATTCCTGTATTCTTGCCTTGGTGTAGTCCTGTATTCCTGTATTCCTGTATTCCTGCCTGCCTGTATTCCTGTATTCCTGCCTGCCTGTATTCCTGTATCTCAGTCTGCCTGGCTATCTATCTCTCTGTGTTGTTGTATTTCTGTCTGCCTGTCTGTATCTTTCTTTGGATTCCTTCCTGTATCACTGTCTGCCTGTGTCTCTGTCTGCGCTGGAGACTGTCTGTGTCTGTGTCTTCTTTCTGAGTCTCTGTCTGGAGACTGTCTGTGCTTTGTTCCTGCATTCTTACATTCTGCCTGCCTGTATTCCTTTTTCTGCATGCCTGTATTCATTCCTGTATTCCTGCCTTCCTGTATTCCTGCCTGGTTGTATTCCTGTATTTCTGATTCCTGTATTCCTGCCTGGTTGTATTCCCTGATTCCTGTTTTCCTGCCTGGGAGTATTCCTGTATTCCTGCCTGGTTGTATTCCTGTATTTCTGTATTCCTGTATCTGCCTGGTTGTATTCCTGTATTCCTGCCTGGGTATTCCTGTATTCTGTCTGGTTGTATCTCTGTATTCCTGTGTTCCTGCCTGGTGTATTCCTATATTCCTGCTTGGGTGTATTCCTGTATTCCTGTATTCCTGCCCGGTGTATTCTTGTATCCTCTGTATTCCTGCCTGTGTATTCCTGTATTCTGTTTTCCTGCCTGGTTTATTCCTGTATTTCTGTATTCCTGCCTGCGTTTTCCTCTGTATTCCTGTATTCTGCCTGGGTGTATTCCCATTCTGTATTCCTGCCTGTATATCCTGCATTCCCTGCATTCTCCCCTGTGTATTCCTGTATTCCTGTATTCCTGCCTGGGTGTAGTCCCTGTTCCTGCCTGGGTGTATTCCTGTATTCCTGCTCTGAGTGCATTCCTGTATTCCTGCCTGGGTGTATTCTGTATTTCCTGTATTCCTGTATTCCTGCCTGGTGATTCCTGTATTCCTGTATTCCTGTATTCCTGCCTGGTTGTATTCCTGTATTCCTGTATTCCTGCCTGTCTGACCTGTATCTCAGTCTGCCTGGCTATCTATCTGTCTGTCTTGTTGATTTCTGTCTGCCATATGTCGCCTGTCTGCATCTCTTCTTTGGATTTCTTCCTGTATCACTGTCTGCCTGTGTCTCTGTCTGTGTCGGAGACTGTTTGTGTCTGGGTCTTTTTCTGAGTCTCTGTCTGGGAGACTGTCTGTGTCTGAGACTTTGTCTGAGTCTTTTTCTGAGTCTCTGTCTGGGAGACTGACTGTGTCTGAGATTTTGTCTGAGGCTTTTTCTGAGTCTCTGTCTGGGACACTGTCTGTGTCTTAGTCTTTATCTGAGTCTCTGTCTGGGAGACTGTCTGTGCCTGAGACTTTGTCTGAGTCTTTTTCTGAGTCTCTGTCTGCGACACTGTCTGTGTGTCTTCTTCTGAGTCTCTGTCTGCGACACTGTCTGTGCCTGTATTCCTGTATTCCTATCTGTCTGTATTCCTTTTTTTTTCTGTCTGCCTGTGTTCCTGCATTCCTGCATTCCTACCTGCCTGTATTCCTGTATTCCTGCATGCCTGTATTGCTATATTCCTGTATTCCTGCCTGGTTGTATTCCTGTATTCCTATATTTCTGTATTCATTCCTGGGTGTATTCCTGTATTCCTGCCAGGGAATATTCCTGCATTCCTCCCTGGATATATTCCTGTATTCCTGTATTCCTGCCCGGGTGTAGTCCTATATTCCTGTATTCCTGCCTGGGTGTATTCCTGTATTTCTGTATTCCTGCATTCCTGCCTTGGTGTATTCCTGTATTCCTGTATTCCTGCCTGGGTGTATTCCTGTATTCCTGTCTGGGTGTATTCCTATATTTCTGTATTCCTGCCTTCCTGTATTCCTGTATGCCTGTCTGTCTGGGAGACTGTCTGTGTCTGTGTCTTTTTCAGAGTATCTATCTGGGAGGCTGTCTGTGTCTTTTTCTGAGTGTCTGTTTGGGAGACTGTCTGTGTGTGAGACTTTGTCTGAGTCTCTGTCTGGGAGACTGTGTCTTTGTCTGAGTGTTTTTTTCTGAGTCTCTGTCTGAGAGACTGTCTCTGTCTGAGTCTTTTTCTGAGTCTCTGTCTGGAAGACTGTCTGTGCCTGTATTCCTGTATTCCTGTATTCCCGCTTTCCTGTGTTCCTGCCTGGTTGTATTCCTGTATTCCTGCCTGGGTGTATTCCTGTATTCCTGGCTGGGTGTAGTCCTGTATTCCTGTATTCCTGTATTCCTGCCTGCCTGTGTTCCTGTATTCTTGTATTCCTGCCTGTCTGTATTCCTGTTTTCCTGTCTGCCTGTATTCCTTTCTTCCTGCCTGCCTATATTCCTGTATCTCAGTCTGCCTGGATATCTGTCTGTCTTGTTGTATGCTGGGTCTGTCTGCCTGTCTGTATCTTTCTTTGATTTCTTCCATCACTGTCTGCCTGTGTCTGTCTGTGAGACTGTCTGTGTCTGGGTCTTTTTCTGAGTCTCTGTCTGGGAGACTGTCTGTGTCTGATTCTTCTTCTGCGTCTCTGGGAGATTGTGCATTTTTCTGAGTCTCTGTCTCAGGACACTGTCTGTGTCCTAGTCTTCTTCTGAGTCTCTGTCTGGGAGACTGTCTGTGCCTGTATTCCTGTATTCCTGTATTCCTGCCTGTCTGTATTCCTGTTTTCCTGTCTGCCTGTATTCCTGCATTCCTGCCTGCCTGTATTCCTGTATTCCTGCATGCCTGTATTCCTATATTCCTGTATTCCTGCCTTCCTGTATTCCTGCCTGGTTGTATTCCTGTATTCCCTTCCTGGCTGGATGTATTTCTGTATTCCTGTATTCCTGTATTCCTGCATGTATCCCTGTATTTCCTGGCTGGATGTATTTCTGTATTCCTGTATTCCTGTCTGTGTTTCTGTATCTTCTGGGAGACTGTCTGTGTCTTTTTCTGAGTCTCTGGGAGACTGTCTGTGTCTGTGTGAGACTGTGTCTTTTCTGGTCTCTGTCTGTCTGGGAGACTGTCTGTGTCTGTGTCTTTTTCTGAGTATCTATCTGGGAGACTGTCTGTGTTCCTTTCTGAGTCTCTGTCTGGGATCTGTGTCTGAGACTTTCTGAGTCTCTGTCTGGGAGACTGTTTGTGCCTCTGTATTCCTCTATTCCTGTAATTCATCTGTCTGATCCTGTTTTTCTGTCTGCCTGTATTCCTGCATTCCCTGATTCCTGCCTGTATTCCTGAATTCCTGCATGCCTGTATTCCTATATCTCTATTCCCTGATTCCTGCCTGTATCCCTGTATTCTGCCTGTATCTGTATTCTTACCTGTATTACTGTATTCCTGTATTCCTGTCTGTATTCCTGTATCTCTCTGGGAGACTGTCTGTGTGTTTTTCTGAGTCTCTGTCTGGGACACTGTCTATGTGTCTTAGTCTTCTGAGTCTCTGTCTGGGAGACTGTCTGTGCTCTGTATTCCTATTCCTACCTGTCTGTATTCCTGTTTTCCTGTCTGCCTGTATCTCTATCTGCTCTGCCTGCATTTGTATTCTGCCTGGGTGTATTCTGTATTCCTGCCTGGTGTATTCCTGTATTCCTGTCTGTATTCTGTATTCCTGCCAGGTGTATTCCTGTATTCCTGCCTGATGTATCTGTATTCCTGCCTGGATGTATTCCTGCCTGGGTGTATTCCTGTATTCCTGCCTGTGTATTCTGTATTCCTGCCAGGGTATATTCCATTCCTGCCTGTATATTCCTGTATTCCTGCCTGGGTATATTCCTGTATTCTCTGCCTGGGTGTAGTCCTGTATTCCTGTATTCCTGCATTCCTGTATTCCTGCCTGATGTATTCTTGTATGTCTGTATTCCTACCCTGTATGTTTCTGTATCCTGTATTCCTGCCTGGGTGTATTCCTGTATTCCTATTCCTGCCTGGGTGTATTCCTGTATTCCTGTATTCCTGCCTACCTGTTTCCTGTATTCCTGTATTCTGTATTCCTGCCTGCCCTATTCCTGTATCTCAGTCTGCCTGGCTATCTGTCTGTCTGTCTTGTTGTATGTCTGTCTGCCTGTCTGTATCTTTCTTTGGATTTCTTCCTGTATCACTGTCTGCCTGTGTCTCTATGGGAGACTGTTTGTGTCTGGTTCTCTTTCTGAGTGTCTGTCTGGGAGACTGTCTGGGTCTGAGTCTTCTTCTGAGTCTCTGTCTGGGAGACTGTCTTTTTCTGAGTCTCTGTCTGGGAGGTCTGTCTGAGTCTTTTCTGAGTCTCTGTCTGAGACTGTGTGTCTGAGACTTTGTCTGAGTCTTTCTCTGAGTCTCTGTCTGGGACACTGTCTGTGTCTTAGTCTTTTTCTGAGTCTCTGTCTGGGACACTGTCTGTGCCTGTATTCCTGTATTCCTGCCTGTCTGTATACTGTTTTACTGCCTGCCTGTATTCCTGTATGCCTATGCCTCCTATTCCTGTATTCCTGCCTGGGTGTAGTCCTGTATTCTGTATTCCTGCCTGGGTGTATTCCTGTATTTCTGTATTCCTGCCTGTGTGTATTCCTGTATTCCTGTCAACCTGTTTCCTGTATTCCTGTATTACTGCCTGCCTGTATTCCTGTATTCATGCCTGCCTGTATTCCTGTATCTCAGTCTGTCTGGCTATCTATCTATCTGTCTGTCTTCTTGTATGTCTGTCTGCCTGTCTGTATTTTTCTTTGGATTTCTTCCTGTATCACTGTTTGCCTGTGTCTCTGTCTGTGTGGGAGACTGTTTGTGTCTGGGTCTTTTTCTGAGTCTCTGTCTGGGAGACTTTCTGTGTCTGAGTCTTCTTCTGCGTCTCTGGGAGACTGTCTGTGTCTTTTTCTGAGTCTCTGTCTGGGACACTGTCTGTGTCTTTTTCTGATTCTCTGTCTGGGAGACTGTCTGTGTCTGAGACTTTGTCTGAGTCTTTTTCTGAGTCTCTGTCTGGGACACTGTCTGTGTCTTAGTCTTTTTCTGAGTCTCTGTCTGGGAGACTGTCTGTGCCTGTATTCCTGCCCGTCTGTATTCCTGTATTCCTGCCTGGGTGTATTCCTGTATTACTGCCTGCCTGTATTCCTAAATTGCTGCCTGCCTGTATTCCTGTATCTCAGTCTGCCTGGCTATCAATCTGTCTGTCTTGTTGTATGACTGTCTGCCTGTGTCTCTGTCTGTGTGGGAAACTGTTTGTGTCTGGGTCTTTTTCTCAGTCTGTCTGGGAGACTGTCTGTGTCTGAGTCTTCTTCTGCGTCTCTGGGAGACTGTGTCTTTTTCTGAGTCTCTGTCTGGGACACTGTCTGAGTCTTAGTCTTTTTCTGAGTCTCTGTCTGGGAGACTGTCTGTGTCTGAGTCTTCTTCTGCGTCTCTGGGAGACTGTCTGTGTCTTTTTCTGAGTCTCTGTCCAGGAGACTGTCTGTGTCTTAGTCTTCTTCTGAGTCTCTATCTGGAAGACTGTCTGTGTCTTTTTCTGAGTCTATGTCTGGGAGGCTGTCTGTGTCTGTGTCTTTTTCTGAGTCTCTGTCTGGGAGACTGTCTGTGTCTGAGACTTTGTCTGAGTCTTCTTCTGAGTCTCTGTCTGGGAGACTGTCTGTGTCTGAGTCTTCTTCTGCGTCTCTACGAGACTGTCTGTGTCTTTTTCTGAGTCTCTGTCTGGGAGACTGTCTGTGTTTGTGTCTTTTTGTGAGTGTCTGTCTGGGAGACTGTGTCTTTTTCTGAGTCTCTGTCTGGGAGAGTGTCTGTCTGAGACTTTGTCTGAGTCTTTTTCTGAGTCTCTGTCTGGGACACTGTCTATGTCTTAGTCTTTTTCTGAGTTTCTGTCTGGGAGACTGTCTGTGCCTGTATTCCTGTATTCCTGTATTCCCGCCTTCCTGTGTTCCTGCCTGGTTGTATTCCTGTATTCCTGCCTAGGTGTATTCCTGTATTCCTGGCTGGGTGTATTTCTGTATTCCTGTATTCCTGCCTGCCTGTGTTCGTGTATTCCTGTATTCCTGTCTATCTGTATTCCTGTTTTCCTGTCTGCCTGTATTCCTGTATTCCTGCCTGCCTGTATTCCTGTATCTCAGTCTGCCTGGCTATCTGTCTGTCTTGTTGTATGTCTGTCTGCCTGTCTGTATCTTTCTTTTGATTTCTTCCTGTATCACCGTCTGCCTGTGTCTCTGTCTGTGTGGGAGACCGTTTGTGTCTGGGTCTTTTTCTGAGTCTCTGTCTGGGAGACTGTCTGTGTCTGAGTCTTCTTCTGCGTCTGTGGGAGATTGTCTGTGTCTTTTTCTGAGTCTCTGTCTGGGAGACTGTCTGTTTCTGTGTCTTTGTCTGAGTCTTTTTCTGAGTCTCTGTCTGGGAGACTGTCTGTGTGTTAGTCTTCTTCTGAGCCTCTGTCTGGGAGACTGTGTGTGCCTGTATTCCTGTATTCCTGTATTCCTGTCTGTCTGTATTCCTGTTTTCCTGTCTGCCTGTATTCCTGCATTCCTGCCTGCCTGTATTCCTGTATTCCTGCATGCCTGTATTCCTGCATGCCTGTATTCCTATATTCCTGTATTCCTGCCTTCCTGTATTCCTGCCTCATTGTATTCCTGTATTCCTGTATTCCTGGCTGGGTGTATTTCTGTATTCCTGTATTCCGGCCTGTATCCCTGTATTCCTACGTGTATTACTGTATTCCTGTATTTCTGTCTGTATTCCTGTATTCTCTGGGAGACTGTCTGTGTCTTTTTCTGAGTCTCTGGGAGACTGTCTGTGTCTGTGTGGGAGACTGTGTCTTTTTCTGGGTCTCTGTCTGTCTGGGAGACTGTCTGTGTCTTTTTCTGAGTCTCTGTCTGGGAGACTGTCTGTGCCTGTATTCCTGTATTTCTGCCTGTCTGTATTCCTGCTTTCCTGTCTGCCTGTATTCCTGCATTCCTGCCTGCCTGTATTCCTGTATTCCTGCATGCCTGTATTCCTATGTTCCTGTATTCCTGCCTTCCTGTGTTCCTGCCTGGTTGTATTCCTGTATTCCTGCCTGGGTGTATTCCTGTATTTCTGTATTCCTGCCTGGGTATATTCCTGTATTCCTGTATTCCTGCCTGGGTGTATTCCTGTATTTATGTATTCCTGCCTGGGTGTATTCCTGTATTTATGTATTCCTTTATTCCTGTATTCCTGCCTGGGTGTATTCCTGTATTTCTGCCTGGGTGTATTCCTGTATTTCTGTATTCCTGTATTCCTGCCTGGGTGTATTCCTGTATTTCTGTATTCCTGTATTCCTGCCTGGTTGTATTCCTGTATTCCTGTATTCCTGCCTGCCTGTATTCCTGTATTCCTGCCTGCCTGTATTCCTGTATCTAAGTCTGCCTGGCTATCTATCTGTCTGTCTTGTTGTATTTCTGTCTGCCTGTCTGTCTGCCTGTCTGTATCTTTCTTTGGATTTCTTCCTGTATCACTGTCTGCCTGTGTCTCTGTCTGTGTCGGAGACTGTTTGTGTCTGGGTCTTTTTCTGAGTCTCTGTCTGGGAGACTGTCTGTGTCTGAGTCTTCTTCTGAGTCTCTGTCTTTGAGACTGTCTGTGTCTTTTTCTGAGTCTCTGTCTGGGAGACTGTCTGTGTCTGAGTCTTCTTCTGAGTCTCTGTCTGGGAGACTGACTGTGTCTTTTTCTGAGTCTCTGTCTGGGAGACTGTCTGTGCCTGTATTCCTGTATTCCTGCCTGTCTGTATTTCTGTTTTGCTGTCTGCCTTTGTTCCTGCATTCCTGCATTCCTGCCTGCCTGTATTCCTATATTCCTGTATTCCTGCCTGGTTGTATTCCTGTATTCCTGTATTCCTGCCTGGTTGTATTCCTGTATTCCTGTATTCCTGTCTGGGTGTATTCCTGTATTCCTGTTTTTTCCTGCCTGGGTGTATTCCTGTATTTCTGTATTCCTGCCTGGGTGTATTCCTGTATTCCTGCCAGGGTGTATTCCTGTATTCCTGCCAGGGTATAGTCCTGCATTCCTGTATTCCTCCCTGGGTATATTCCTGCATTCCTGTATTCCTGCCTGCGTGTAGTCCTGTATTCCTGTATTCCTGCCTGGGTATATTCCTGTATTTCTGTATTCCTGTATTCATGCCTTGGTGTATTCCTGTATTCCTGCCTGGGTTTATTCCTGTATTTCTGTATTCCTGCCTACCTGTTTCCTGTGTTTCTGCCTGTATTCCTGTATTCCAGTATTCCTGTATTCCTGCCTGGTGTATTCCTGTATTTCTGTATTCCTGTATTCCTGCCTGGGTGTAGTCCTGTATTCCTGCCTGGGTGTATTCCTGCCTGGGTGTATTCCTGTATTCCTGTGTGGGTGTATTCCTGTATTCCTGCCTACCTGTTTCCTGTACTCCTGTATTACTGCCTGTATTCCTGTATTCCTGCCTGCCTGTATTCCTGTATCTCAGTCTGACTGGCTATCTATCTGTCTGTCTTGTTGTATGTCTGCCTGCCTGTCTATATCTTTCTTTGGATTTCTTCCTGTATCACTGTCTGCCTGTGTCTCTGTCTGTGTCTGAGTCTTCTTCTGTGTCTCTCTCTCTGTCTTTTTCTGAGTCTCTGTCTGCGACACTGTCTGTGTGTCTTCTTCTGAGTCTCTGTCTGCGACACTGTCTGTGCCTGTATTCCTGTATTCCTATCTGTCTGTATTCCTTTTTTTTTCTGTCTGCCTGTGTTCCTGCATTCCTGCATTCCTACCTGCCTGTATTCCTGTATTCCTGCATGCCTGTATTGCTATATTCCTGTATTCCTGCCTGGTTGTATTCCTGTATTCCTATATTT
This sequence comes from Miichthys miiuy, assembly GCA_036365135.1. Taxonomy (NCBI): domain Eukaryota; kingdom Metazoa; phylum Chordata; class Actinopteri; family Sciaenidae; genus Miichthys; species Miichthys miiuy. Next base: position 33,700 of record JAAROE010000343.1, on the reverse strand, counting down.
CTGTATTCATTCCTGGGTGTATTCCTGTATTCCTGCCAGGGAATATTCCTGCATTCCTCCCTGGATATATTCCTGTATTCCTATATTCCTGCCCGGGTGTAGTCCTATATTCCTGTATTCCTGCCTGGGTGTATTCCTGTATTTCTGTATTCCTGTATTCCTGCCTTGGTGTATTCCTGTATTCCTGTATTCCTGTCTGGGTGTATTCCTATATTTCTGTATTCCTGCCTTCCTGTATTCCTGTATGCCTGTCTGTCTGGGAGACTGTCTGTGTCTGTGTCTTTTTCAGAGTATCTATCTGGGAGGCTGTCTGTGTCTTTTTCTGAGTGTCTGTTTGGGAGACTGTCTGTGTGTGAGACTTTGTCTGAGTCTCTGTCTGGGAGACTGTGTCTTTGTCTGAGTGTTTTTTTCTGAGTCTCTGTCTGAGAGACTGTCTCTGTCTTAGTCTTTTTCTGAGTCTCTGTCTGGGACACTGTCTGTGTCTTAGTCTTTTTCTGAGTCTCTGTCTGGAAGACTGTCTGTGCCTGTATTCCTGTATTCCTGTATTCCCGCTTTCCTGTGTTCCTGCCTGGTTGTATTCCTGTATTCCTGCCTGGGTGTATTCCTGTATTCCTGGCTGGGTGTAGTCCTGTATTCCTGTATTCCTGTATTCCTGCCTGCCTGTGTTCCTGTATTCTTGTATTCCTGCCTGTCTGTATTCCTGTTTTCCTGTCTGCCTGTATTCCTTTCTTCCTGCCTGCCTATATTCCTGTATCTCAGTCTGCCTGGATATCTGTCTGTCTTGTTGTATGTCTGTCTGCCTGTCTGTATCTTTCTTTTGATTTCTTCCTGTATCACTGTCTGCCTGTGTCTCTGTCTGTGTGGGAGACTGTTTGTGTCTGGGTCTTTTTCTGAGTCTCTGTCTGGGAGACTGTCTGTGTCTGATTCTTCTTCTGCGTCTCTGGGAGATTATCTGTGCATTTTTCTGAGTCTCTGTCTGCGACACTGTCTGTGTCTTAGTCTTCTTCCGAGTCTCTGTCTGGGAGACTGTCTGTGCCTGTATTCCTGTATTCCTGTATTCCTGCCTGTCTGTATTCCTGTTTTCCTGTCTGCCTGTATTCCTGCATTCCTGCCTGCCTGTATTCCTGTATTCCTGCATGCCTGTATTCCTATATTCCTGTATTCCTGCCTTCCTGTATTCCTGCCTGGTTGTATTCCTGTATTCCTGCATTCCTGGCTGGATGTATTTCTGTATTCCTGTATTCCTGTATTCCTGTATTCCTGCATGTATCCCTGTATTTCCTGGCTGGATGTATTTCTGTATTCCTGTATTCCTGTATTCCTGTCTGTGTTCCTGTATTCTCTAGGAGACTGTCTGTGTCTTTTTCTGAGTCTCTGGGAGACTGTCTGTGTCTGTGTGGGAGACTGTGTCTTTTTCTGGGTCTCTGTCTGTCTGGGAGACTGTCTGTGTCTTTTTCAGAGTATCTATCTGGGAGACTGTCTGTGTCTTTTTCTGAGTCTCTGTCTGGGAGACTGTTTGTGCCTGTATTCCTCTATTCCTGTAATTCTATCTGTCTGGATCCCTGTTTTCCTGTCTGCCTGTATTCCTGCATTCCCGCATTCCTGCCTGTATTCCTGAATTCCTGCATGCCTGTATTCCTATATTCCTGTATTCCTGCCTGTATCCTTGTATTCCTGCCTGTATCCCTGTATTCCTGCCTGTATCCCTGTATTCTTACCTGTATTACTGTATTCCTGTATTCCTGTCTGTATTCCTGTATTCTCTGGGAGACTGTCTGTGTGTTTTTCTGAGTCTCTGTCTGCGACACTGTCTATGTCTTAGTCTTCTTCTGAGTCTCTGTCTGGGAGACTGTCTGTGCCTGTATTCCTGTATTCCTACCTGTCTGTATTCCTGTTTTCCTGTCTGCCTGTATTCCTGCATTCCTGCCTGCCTGCATTTCTGTATTCCTGCCTGGGTGTATTCCTGTATTCCTGCCTGGGTGTATTCCTGTATTCCTGTCTGGGTGTATTCCTGTATTCCTGCCTGGGTGTATTCCTGTATTCCTGCCTGGATGTATTCCTGTATTCCTGCCTGGGTGTATTCCTGTATTCCTGCCAGGGTGTATTCCTGTATTCCTGCCTGGATGTATTCCTGTATTCCTGCCTGGATGTATTCCTGCCTGGGTGTATTCCTGTATTCCTGCCTGGGTGTATTCCTGTATTCCTGCCAGGGTATATTCCTGTATTCCTGCCTGGGTATATTCCTGTATTCCTGCCTGGGTATATTCCTGTATTCCTGCCTGGGTGTAGTCCTGTATTCCTGTATTCCTGCATTCCTGTATTCCTGCCTGGATGTATTCTTGTATGTCTGTATTCCTACCTTGGTATGTTTCTGTATTCCTGTATTCCTGCCTGGGTGTATTCCTGTATTCCTGTATTCCTGCCTGGGTGTATTCATGTATTCCTGTATTCCTGCCTACCTGTTTCCTGTATTCCTGTATTACTGTATTCCTGCCTGCCTCTATTCCTGTATCTCAGTCTGCCTGGCTATCTGTCTGTCTGTCTTGTTGTATGTCTGTCTGCCTGTCTGTATCTTTCTTTGGATTTCTTCCTGTATCACTGTCTGCCTGTGTCTCTGTGGGAGACTGTTTGTGTCTGGTTCTCTTTCTGAGTCTCTGTCTGGGAGACTGTCTGTGTCTGAGTCTTCTTCTGCGTCTCTACGAGACTGTCTGTGTCTTTTTCTGAGTCTCTGTCTGGGAGACTGTCTGTGTTTGTGTCTTTTTCTGAGTGTCTGTCTGGGAGACTGTCTGGGTCTGAGTCTTCTTCTGAGTCTCTGTCTGGGAGACTGTGTCTTTTCTGAGTCTCTGTCTGGGAGAGTGTCTCTGTCTGAGTCTTTTTCTGAGTCTCTGTCTGGGAGACTGTGTGTGTCTGAGACTTTATCTGAGTCTTTTCTGAGTCTCTGTCTGGGACACTGTCTGTGTCTTAGTCTTTTTCTGAGTCTCTGTCTGGGACACTGTCTGTGCCTGTATTCCTGTATTCCTGCCTGTCTGTATTACTGTTTTACTGCCTGCCTGTATTCCTGTATGCCTATATTCCTATATTCCTGTATTCCTGCCTGGGTGTAGTCCTGTATTCCTGTATTCCTGCCTGGGTGTATTCCTGTATTTCTGTATTCCTGCCTGTGTGTATTCCTGTATTCCTGTCAACCTGTTTCCTGTATTCCTGTATTACTGCCTGCCTGTATTCCTGTATTCATGCCTGCCTGTATTCCTGTATCTCAGTCTGTCTGGCTATCTATCTGTCTGTCCTCTTGTATGTCTGTCTGCCTGTCTGTATTTTTCTTTGGATTTCTTCCTGTATCACTGTTTGCCTGTGTCTCTGTCTGTGTGGGAGACTGTTTGTGTCTGGGTCTTTTTCTGAGTCTCTGTCTGGGAGACTGTCTGTGTCTGAGTCTTTTTCTACGTCTCTGGGAGACTGTCTGTGTCTTTTTCTGAGTCTCTGTCTAGGAGACTGTCTGTGTCTTTGTGTGACTCTTTCTGAGCCTCTGTCTGCGACACTGTCTGTGTCTTAGTCTTCTTCTGAGTCTCTATCTGGAAGACTGTCTGTGTCTTTTTCTGAGTCTATGTCTGGGAGGCTGTCTGTGTCTGTGTCTTTTTCTGAGTCTCTGTCTGGAAGACTGTCTGTGTCTTTTTCTGAGTGTCTGTCTCGGAGACTGTCTGTGTCTTTTTCCGAGTCTCTGTCTGGGAGACCGTCTGTGTCTTTGTCTCTGTCTGGGAGACTGTCTGTGTCTTAGTCTTCTTCTGAGTCTCTATCTGGAAGACTGTCTGTGTCTTTTTCTGAGTCTCTGTCTGGGACACTGTCTGTGTCTTACTCTTTTTCTGAGTCTCTGTCTGGGAGACTGTCTGTGTCTTTTTCTGATTCTCTGTCTGGGAGACTGTCTGTGTCTGAGACTTTGTCTGAGTCTTTTTCTGAGTCTCTGTCTGGGACACTGTCTGTGTCTTAGTCTTTTTCTGAGTCTCTGTCTGGGACACTGTCTGTGCCTGTATTCCTGCCTGTCTGTATTCCTGTATTCCTGCCTGGGTGTATTCCTGTATTACTGCCTGCCTGTATTCCTGAATTGCTGCCTGCCTGTATTCCTGTATCTCAGTCTGCCTGGCTATCAATCTGTCTGTCTTGTTGTATGACTGTCTGCCTGTGTCTCTGTCTGTGTGGGAAACTGTTTGTGTCTGTGTCTTTTTCTCAGTCTGTCTGGGAGACTGTCTGTGTCTGAGTCTTCTTCTGCGTCTCTGGGAGACTGTTTGTGTCTTTTTCTGAGTCTCTGTCTGAGGCACTGTCTGTGTCTTAGTCTTTTTCTGAGTCTCTGTCTGGGAGACTGTCTGTGCCTGTATTCCTGTATTCCTGTCTGTCTGTATTCCTGTTTTCCTGTCTGCCTGTATTCCTGCATTCCTGCCTGCCTGTATTCCTGTATTCCTGCATGCCAGTATTCCTATATTCCTGTATTCCTGCTTTCCTGTATTCCTGGCTGGGTGTATTCCTGTATACCTGTATTCCTGGCTGGGTGTATTTCTGTATTCCTGTATTCCTGTATTCCTGCCTGTATCCCTGTATTCCTACCTGTATTACTGTATTCCTGTAGTCCTGTCTGTATTCCTGTATTCTCTGGGAGACTGTCTGTGTCTTTTTCTGAGTCTCTGTCTGGGAGACTGTCTATGTCTGTGTCTTTCTCTGAGTCTTTTTCTGAGTCTCTGTCTGGGAGACTGTCTGTGTCTGAGTCTTCCTCTGAGTCTCTGTCTGGGAGACTGTCTGTGTCTTTTTCTGAGTCTCTGTCTGGGAGACTGTCTGTGTCTGAGACTTTGTCTGAGTCTTTTTCTGAGTCTCTGTCTGGGACACTGTCTGTGTCTTAGTCTTTTTCTGAGTCTCTGTCTGGGAGACTGTCTGTGCCTGTATTCCTGCCTGTCTGTATTCCTGTATTCCTGCCTGGGTGTATTCCTGTATCACTGCCTGCCTGTATTCCTGAATTGCTGCCTGCCTGTATTCCTGTATCTCAGTCTGCCTGGCTATCAATCTGTCTGTCTTGTTGTATGACTGTCTGCCTGTGTCTCTGTCTGTGTGGGAAACTGTTTGTGTCTGGGTCTTTTTCTCAGTCTGTCTGGGAGACTGTCTGTGTCTGAGTCTTCTTCTGCGTCTCTGGGAGACTGTTTGTGTCTTTTTCTGAGTCTCTGTCTGGGACACTGTCTGTGTCTTAGTCTTTTTCTGAGTCTCTGTCTGGGAGACTGTCTGTGCCTGTATTCCTGTATTCCTGCCTGTCTGTATTCCTGTTTTCCTGTCTGCCTGTATTCCTGCATTACTGCCTGCCTGTATTCCTGTATTCCTGCATGCCAGTATTCCTATATTCCTGTATTCCTGCCTTCCTGTATTCCTGTATTCCTGCCTGGGTGTATTCCTGTATACCTGTATTCCTGGCTGGGTGTATTTCTGTATTCCTGTATTCCTGCCTGTATCCCTGTATTCCTACCTGTATTACTGTATTCCTATATTCCTGTCTGTATTCCTGTATGCTCTGGGAGACTGTATGTGTCTTTTTCTGAGTCTCTGTCTGGGAGACTGTCTATGTCTGTGTCTTTCTCTGAGTCTTTTTCAGAGTCTCTGTCTGGGAGACTGTCTGTGTCTGAGACTTTGTCTGAGTCTTTTTCTGGGTCTCTGTCTAGGAGACTGTCTGTGACGGTATTCCTGCATTCCTGCCTGCCTATATTCCTATATTCTTGTATTCCTGCCTTCCTGTATTCCTGCCTGGGTGTATTCCTGTATTCCTGTATTACTGGCTGGGTGTATTTCTGTATTCCTGCCTGCATGTGTTCCTGTATCCCTGTGTTTCTGCCTGTATCCCTGTATTCCTACCTGTATTACTGTATTCCTGTATTCCTGTCTGTATTCCTGTATTCCAGTATTCCTGCCTGGGTGTATCCCTGTATTTCTGTATTCCTGCCTGGGTGTATTCCTTTATTCCTTTATTCCTGTATTCCAGTATTCCTGTATTCCTGCCTGTATTCCAGTACTCCTGTATTCCTGCATGCCTGCATTCCTGTATTCCTGCCTGTCTGTATTACTGTTTTCCTGTCTGCCTGTATTCCTGCATTCCTGCCTGCCTGTATTCCTGTATTCCTATATTCCCGTATTCCTGCCTTCCTGTATTCCTGGCTGGGTGTATTTTTGTATTGCTGCCTGTCTGTCTTCCTGTATCCCTGTGTTTCTGCCTGTATTCCAGTATTCCTTTATTCCTGCATGCCTGTATTCCTGCCTGTCTGTATTCCTGTTTTCCTGTCTGCCTGTATTCCTGCATGCCTGTATTCTTATATTCATGTATTCCTGCCCGGGTGTATTCCTGTATTACTGTATTCCTGGCTGGGTGTATTTCTGTATTCCTGCCTGTCTGTGTTCCTGTATCCCTGTGTTTCTGCGTGTATTCCTGTATTCCTGTCTCTGTCTGGGAGACTGTCTGTGTCTGAGTCTTCTTCTGAGTCTCTGTCTGGGAGACTGTCTGTGTCTGAGTCTTCTTCTGAGTCTCTGTCTGGGACACTGTCTGTGTCTTTTTCTGAGTCTCTGTCTGGGAGACTGTCTGTGTCTTTTTCAGAGTCTCTGTCTGGGAGACTGTCTGTGTCTGAGACTTTGACTGAGTCTTTTTCTGAGTCTCTGTCTGCGACACTGTCTATGTCTTAGTCTTCTTCTGAGTCTCTGTCTGTGTCTGAGTCTTCTTCTGAGTCTCTGTCTGGGAGACTGTGTCTGAGTCTTCTTCTGAGTCTCTGTCTGGGAGACTGTCTGTGTCTTTTTCTGAGTCTCTGTCTGGGAGACTGTGTCTTCTTCAGAGTCTCTGTCTGGGAGACTGTCTGTGTCTGAGACTTTGTCTGAGTCTTTTTCTGAGTCTCTGTCTGGGAGATTGTCTGTGCCTGTATTCCTGTATTCCTGCCTGTCTGTATTCCTGTTTTCCTGTCTGCCTGTATTCCTGCATTCCTGACTGCCTGTATTCCTATATTCCTGTATTCCTGCCTTCTTGTATTCCTGCCTGGGTGTATTCCTGTATTACTGGCTGGGTGTATTTCTGTATTCCTGCCTGCCTGTGTTCCTGTATCCCTGTGTTTCTGCCTGTATCCCTGTATTCCTACCTGAGTGTATTCCTGTATTTTTGTATTCCTTCCTGAGTGTATTCCTTTATTCCTGTATTCCAGCATTCCTGTATTCCTGCCTGTATTCCAGTATTCCTGTATTCCTGCATGCCTATATTCCTGTATTCCTGCCTGTCTGTATTTCTGTTTTCCTGTCTGCCTGTATTTCTGCATTCCTGCCTGCCTGTATTCCTGCATGCCTGTATTCCCGTATTCCTGCCTTCCTGTATTCCTGTATTCCTGGCTTGGTGTATTTCTGTATTGCTGCCTGTCTGTGTTCCTATATCCTTGTGTTTCTGCCTGTATTCCTGTATTCCTGTCTGTATCCCTGTATTCCTACCTGTATTACTGTATTCCTGTATTCCTGTCTATATTCCTGTATTCCACTATTCCTGCCTGGGTGTATTCCCGTATTTCTGTATTCCTGCCTGGGTGTATTCCTGTATTCCTGCCTGGGTGTATTCCTGTATTTCTGTATTCCTGCCTGGGTGTATTCCTTTATTCCTGTATTCCTGCCTGGGTGTATTCCTGTATTCCAGTATTCTTGTATTCCTGCCTGTATTCCAGTATTCCTGCATGCCTGTATTCCTGCCTGTCTGTATTCCTGTTTTCCTGTCTGCCTGTATTCCTGTATTCCTGGCTGGGTGTATTTCTGTATTGCTGCCTGTCTGTGTTCCTATATCCCTGTGTTTCTGCCTGTATTCCTGTAATCCTGACTGTATTCCTGTATTCCTGCCTGTATCCCTGTATTCCTACCTGTATTACTGTATTCCTGTATTTCTGTCTCTATTCCTGTATTCCAGTATTCCTGCCTGGGTGTATTCCCGTATTTCTGTATTCCTGCCTGGGTGTAGTCCTGTATTCCTGTATTCCTGCCTGGGTGTATTCCTGTATTTCTGTATTCCTGCCTGGGTGTATTCCTTTATTCCTGTATTCCTGCCTGGGTATATTCCTGTATTCCAGTATTCCTGCCTGTATTCCAGTATTCCTGTATTCCTGCATGCCTGTATTCCTGCCTGTCTGTATTCCTGTTTTCCTGTCTGCCTGTATTCCTGCATGCCTGTATTCCTATATTCCTGTATTCCTGCCTTCCTGTATGGGTGTATTCCTGTATTCCTGGCTAGGTGTATTTCTGTATTCCTGCCTGCCTGTGTTCCTGTATCCCTGTGTTTCTGCCTGTATTCCTGTATTCCTGACTGTATTCCTGTATTCCTGCCTGTATCCCTGTATTCCTGCCTGTATCCCTGTATTCCTACCTGTATTACTGTATTCCTGTATTCCTGTCTGTATTCCTGTATTCCTGCCTGGATGTATTCCCACATTCCTTTTCAGTCTCCCAGTCTCTGTCTGGGAGACTGTCTGTGTCTTTGTCTGTGTCTCTTTCTGAGTCTCTGTCTGGGAGACTGTCTGTGTCTTAGTCTTTTTCTGAGTCTCTTTCTGGGAGACTGTCTGTGTCTGAGTCTTCTTCTGAGTCTCTGTCTGGGAGACTATCTGGGTCTGAGTTTTTTTCTGACTCTCTGTCTGTGTGGGAGATTGTCTGTGCCTGAGCCTTTTTCTTATTCTTTGTGTGGGAGACTGTCTGGGAGACTGTGTCTCTGTCTGTCTGGGTTTCTGTCTGGGAGACTGTCTGTTTCTCTGTCTGTCTGTGTCTCTGCCTGGGAGACTGTCTGTGTCTCTGGCTGTCTGGGTCTCTGTCTGCGATACTGTCTGGGAATCTGACTGTTTCTGTCTGTCTGGGAGACTGTCTGGGACTCTGTTTCTCTATCTGGGAGACTGTCTGTGTCTCTGTGAGTCTCTGTCTGGGAGACTGTCTGGGAGACTGACTGTGTCTCTGTCTGTCTGGGTCTCTGTCTGGGAGACTGTGTCTCTGTCTGGCTGTCTGTCTGCTTGGGTGTCTGTGTCTCTGTCTGGGTGTCTGTCTGTTTAGGTGTGTGTGTGTGTGTGTGTCTCTGTCTGGCTGTCTGCTTGGGTGTCTGTGTCTCTGTCTGGGTGTCTGTCTGTTGTGTGTGTGTGTGTGTGTGTGTGTGTCTGTGTGTCTGTCTGTCTGTCTGTCTGTCTGTCTCTCTGTCTGTCTGTCTGTCTGTGTCTCTGTCTGGGTGTCTGTCTGTTTAGGTGTGTGTGTGTGTGTGTGTGTGTCTCTGTCTGGCTGTCTGCTTGGGTGTCTGTGTCTCTGTCTGGGTGTCTGTCTGTTTGTGTGTGTGTGTGTGTGTGTGTGTGTGTGTGTGTGTGTGTGTGTGTGTCTCTGTCTGTCTGTCTGTCTGGGAGACTGTCTGTCTGTGTCTCTGTCTGGGAGACTGTCTGTCTGTGTCTCTGTCTGGGAGACTATCTGTCTGTGTCTCTGTCTGGGAGACTGTCTGTCTGGGTCTCTGTCTGGGAGACTGTCTGTCTGGGTCTCTGTCTGGGAGACTGTCTGTGTCTCTGTCTGTCTGGGTCTCTGTCTGGGAGACTGTCTGTGTCTCTGTCTGTCTGGGTCTCTGTCTGGGAGACTGTCTGTGTCTCTGTCTGTCAGGGTCTCTGTCTGGGAGACTGACTGTGTCTCTGTCTGTCCAGGAGACTGTCTGGGAGACTGACTGTGTCTCTGTCTGTCCAGGAGACTGTCTGGGAGACTGTGTCTCTGGCTGTCTGGTTTTCTGTCTGGGAGACAGTCCGTGTGGGTCTCTGTCTGGGAGACTGAGTGTGTCTCTGTCTGTCTGTGTCTCTTTCTGGGAGACTGTCTGTGTCTCTGTCTCTCTGAGTCTCTGTCTGGGAGACTGTCTGTCTGTGTCTCTGTCTGGGAGACTGTCTGTGTCTCTGTCTGTCTGGGTCTCTGTCTGGGAGATTGTCTGGGAGACTGACTGTGTCTCTGTCTGTCCAGGAGACTGTCTGGGAGACTGTGTCTCTGGCTGTCTGGTTTTCTGTCTGGGAGACAGTCCGTGTGGGTCTCTGTCTGGGAGACTGAGTGTGTCTCTGTCTGTCTGTGTCTCTTTCTGGGAGACTGTCTGTGTCTCTGTCTCTCTGAGTCTCTGTCTGGGAGACTGTCTGGGTCTCTGTCTGTCTGGGTCTCTGTCTGTCTGGGAGACTGTCTGTGTCTGTCTGCGAGACTGTCTGTGAGACTGTCTGTGTCTCTGTCTGTGTGGCTCTCTGTCTGGGAGACTGTCTGGGAGACTGTCTGTGTCTCTGTCTGTGTGGCTCTCTGTCTGGGAGACTGTCTGGGAGACTGTCTGTGTCTCTGTCTGTCTGGGTCTCTGTCTGGGAGACTGAGTGTGTCTCTGTCTGTCTGTGTCTCTTTCTGGGAGACTGTCTGTGTCTCTGTCTGTCTGGGTCTATGACTGGGAGACTGTCTGTGTCTCTATCTGTCTGTGTCTCAGTCTGGGAGACTGTCTGTTTCTCTATCTGGGAGATTGTCTATGTCTCTGTCTCTGTGGGTCTCTGTCTGGGAGAATGTCTAGGAGACTGTATGTGTCTCTGTCTGTCCGGGTCTCTGTCTGGAAGACTGTCTGGGAGACTGTCTGTGTCTCTGACTGTGTCTCTGTCTGTCTGGGTCTCTGTCTGGAAGACTGTCTGGGAGACTGTCTCTGTCTGTCTGGGAGACTGTCTGTGAGACTGTCTGTGTCTCTGTCTGTGTGGCTCTCTGTCTGGGAGACTGTCTGGGAGACTGTCTGTGTCTCTGTCTGTGTGGGTCTCTGTCTGGGAGACTGAGTGTGTCTCTGTCTGTCTGTGTCTCTTTCTGGGAGACTGTCTGTGTCTCTGTCTGTCTGGGTCTATGACTGGGAGACTGTCTGTGTCTCTATCTGTCTGGGAGACTGTCTGTGTCTCTGACTGTGTCTCTGTCTGTCTGGAAGACTGTCTGGGAGACTGTCTGTGTCTCTATCTGTCTGTTTCTCTATCTGGGAGATTGTCTATGTCTCTGTCTCTGTGGGTGTCTGGGAGAATGTCTAGGAGACTGTATGTGTCTCTGTCTGTCCGGGTCTCTGTCTGGGAGACTGTCTGTGAGACTGTCTGTGTCTCTGTCTGTGTGGCTCTCTGTCTGGGAGACTGTCTGGGAGACTGTCTGTGTCTCTGTCTGTGTGGGTCTCTGTCTGGGAGACTGAGTGTGTCTCTGTCTGTCTGTGTCTCTTTCTGGGAGACTGTCTGTGTCTCTGTCTGTCTGGGTCTATGACTGGGAGACTGTCTGTGTCTCTATCTGTCTGGGAGACTGTCTGTGTCTCTGACTGTGTCTCTGTCTGTCTGGAAGACTGTCTGGGAGACTGTCTGTGTCTCTATCTGTGTGGCTCTCTGTCTGGGAGACTGTCTGGGAGACTGTCTGTGTCTCTGTCTGTGTGGCTCTCTGTCTGGGAGACTGTCTGGGAGACTGTCTGTGTCTCTGTCTGTCTGGGTCTCTGTCTGGGAGACTGAGTGTGTCTCTGTCTGTCTGTGTCTCTTTCTGGGAGACTGTCTGTGTCTCTGTCTGTCTGGGTCTATGACTGGGAGACTGTCTGTGTCTCTATCTGTCTGTGTCTCAGTCTGGGAGACTGTCTGTTTCTCTATCTGGGAGATTGTCTATGTCTCTGTCTCTGTGGGTCTCTGTCTGGGAGAATGTCTAGGAGACTGTATGTGTCTCTGTCTGTCCGGGTCTCTGTCTGGAAGACTGTCTGGGAGACTGTCTGTGTCTCTGACTGTGTCTCTGTCTGTCTGGGTCTCTGTCTGGAAGACTGTCTGGGAGACTGTCTCTGTCTGTCTGGGAGACTGTCTGTGAGACTGTCTGTGTGGCTCTCTGTCTGGGAGACTGTCTGTGTCTCTGTCTGTGTGGGTCTCTGTCTGGGAGACTGAGTGTGTCTCTGTCTGTCTGTGTCTCTTTCTGGGAGACTGTCTGTGTCTCTGTCTGTCTGGGTCTATGACTGGGAGACTGTCTGTGTCTCTATCTGTCTGGGAGACTGTCTGTGTCTCTGACTGTGTCTCTGTCTGTCTGCGAGACTGTCTGGGAGACTGTCTGTGTCTCTATCTGTGTGGCTCTCTGTCTGGGAGACTGTCTGGGAGACTGTCTGTGTCTCTATCTGTCTGTTTCTCTATCTGGGAGATTGTCTATGTCTCTGTCTCTGTGGGTGTCTGGGAGAATGTCTAGGAGACTGAGTGTGTCTCTGTCTGTCTGTGTCTCTTTCTGGGAGACTGTCTGGGTCTCTGTCTGTCTGGGTCTATGACTGGGAGACTGTCTGTGTCTCTATCTGTCTGGGAGACTGTCTGTGTCTCTGACTGTGTCTCTGTCTGTCTGGAAGACTGTCTGGGAGACTGTCTGGGAGACTGTCTGTGTCTCTATCTGTCTATTTCTCTATCTGGGAGATTGTCTATGTCTCTGTCTCTGTGGGTGTCTGGGAGAATGTCTAGGAGACTGTCTGTGTCTCTATCTGTCTGGGAGACTGTCTGGGAGACTGACTGTGTCTCTGTCTGTCTAGGAGACTGTCTGGGAGACTGTGTCTCTGGCTGTCTGGTTTTCTGTCTGGGAGACTGTCTGTGAGACTGTGTCTCTGTCTGTGTGGGTCTCTGTCTGGGAGACTGTCTGGGAGACTGTTTGTGTGGGAGACTGTCCGTGTCTCTGTCTATTTGGGTCTATGACTGGGAGACTGTCTGTGTCTCTGTCTGTCTGAGTCTCTGTCTGGGAGTCTGTCTGTGTCTCCGCCTGTCAGGGTCTCTGTCTGGGAGACTGTCTGGGAGACTGTCTGCGTCTCTGTCTGTCTGGGTCTCTGTCTGGAAGACTGTCTGTGTCTGTCTGGGAGACTGTCTGTGAGACTGTCTGTGTCTATCTGTGTTTGGGTCTATGTCTGGGAGACTGTCTGGGAGACTGTCCGTGTCTCTGTCTGTCTGTGTCTCTGTCTGAGAGACTGTCTGGGAGACTGTCTGGGAGACTCTCTGTGAATCAGTCTGTCCAGGTGTCTGTGTGGGAGACTGTCTGCGTCTCTGTATGTGTCTCTGTCTGTCTGGGTCTCTGTCTGGGAGACTGTCTGTTTCTCTGTCTCTCTGGGTCTCTGTCTGGAAGACTGTCTGGGAGACTGAGTGTGTCTCTGTCTGTCTGTGTCTCTTTCTGGGAGACTGTCTGTGTCTTTGTCTGTCTGGGTCTCTGTCTGGAAGACTGTCTGGTAGACTGTCTGTGTCTGTCTGGGAGACTGTCTGTGAGACTGTCTGTGTCTATCTGTGTCTGGGTCTCTGTCTGGAAGACTGTCTGGTAGACTGTCTGTGTCTGTCTGGGAGACTGTCTGTGAGACTGTCTGTGTCTATCTGTGTCTGGGTCTCTGTCTGTGTGGGTCTCTGTCTGGGAGACTGAGTGTGTCTCTGTCTGTGTCTCTTTCTGGGAGACTGTGTCTCTGTCTGTCTGGGTCTCTCTCTGGGAGACTGTCTGTGTCTCTGTCTGTCTGGGTCTCTGTCTGGGAGACTGTGTCTCTGTCTGGGAGACTGTCTGTGTCTCTGTCTGTCTGGGTCTCTGTCTGTCTGGGTCTCTGTCTGGGAGACTGCCTGTGTGTCTGACTGGGAGACCGTCTGGCAGTCTGTCTGTGTCTCTTTCTGTGTGTCTGTGTCTCTGTCTCTCTGGGTCTTTGTCTGGGAGACTGTCTGTGTCTCTGTCTGTCTGTGTCTCTGTCTGGGAGACTGTCTGTGTGTCTGACTGGGAGACTGTCTGGGAGACTGACTGTGTCTCTGTCTGTCTGGAAGACTGTCTGGAAGACTGTCTGTGTCTCTGTCTGTCTGTGTCTCTGTCTGGGAGACTGCCTGTGTGTCTGACTGGGAGACCGTCTGGCAGACTGTCTGTGTCTCTGTCTGGGTCTCTGTGTGTCTGTGTCTCTGTCTCGCTGGGTCTTTGTCTGAGAGACTGTCTGTGTCTCTGTCTGTCTGTCTGTGTCTCTGTGTGGGGACTGTCTGTGTGTCTGACTGGGAGACTGTCTGGCAGTTTGTCTGTGTCTCTTTCTGTGTGTCTGTGTCTCTGTCTCTCTGGGTCTTTGTCTGGGAGACTGTCTGTGTCTCTGTCTGTCTGTGTCTCTGTCTGGGAGACTGTCTGTGTGTCTGACTGGGAGACTGTCTGGCAGACTGTCTGTGTCTCTGTCTGGGAGACTGTCTGGGTCTCTGTGTGCCTGTGTCTCTGTCTCTCTGGGTCTTTGTCTGGGAGACTGTCTGGAAGACTGTCTCTGTCTGGGAGACTGTCTCTGTCTGGGAGACTGTCTGGGTCTCTGTGTGTCTGTGTCTCTGTCTGGGAGACTGTCCGCGAGACTGTCTGGGTCTCTATCTGGGAGACTGTCTGTGTCTCTGTCTGGGAGACTGTCTGTGTTTCTGTCTGGGAGACTGTCTGTGTCTCTGTCTGGGAGACTGTCTGTGTCTCTGTCTGTCTGGGTCTGTCTCTGGGAGACTGTCTGGGAGACTGTCTGGGAGACTCTCTGTGTCAATGTCTGTATGGGTTTCTGTGTGGGAGACTGTCTGTGTCTCAGTCTGGATGGGTCTCTGTCTGGGAGACTGTCTCTCTGGGTCTCTGTTTGGGAGACTGTCTGGGAGACTCTCTGTGTCTCTGTCTGCCTGGGTTTCTGTGTGGGAGACTGTCTAGGAGACTGTCTGTGTCTCTGTCTGTATGGGTCTCTGTCTGAGAGACTGTCTGTGTCCCTGTCTGGGAGACTGTCTGGGAGACTCTCTGTGTCTCTGTCTGTGAGATTGTCTGGGAGACTCTCTATGTCTCTGTCTGTCTGGGTCTCTGTCTTGGAGACTGTCTGTGTGTCTGACTGGGAGACTGTCTGGCAGACTGTCTGGGTCTCTGTCTGTCTGGGTCTCTGACTGGGAGACTGTCTGGGAGACTGTCTGGGTCTCTGTCTGTCTGTGTCTCTGTCTGGCAGACTGTCTGGGTCTCTGTCTGTCTGGGTCTCTGACTGGGAGACTGTCTGGGAGACTGTCTGGGTCTCTGTCTGTCTGTGTCTCTGTCTGGGAGACTGTCTCGGAGATTGTCTGTATCTCTGTCTGTCTGGGTCTCTGTCTGGGAGACTGTCTTGGAGACTGTCTGGGAGACTATCTGTGTCTCTGACTGGGAGACTGTCTGGGAGACTGTCTGGGTCTCTGTCTGTCTGTGTCTCTGTCTGGGAGACTGTCTCGGAGACTGTCCGTATCTCTGTCTGTCTGCGTCTCTGTCTAGGAGACTGTCTGTTTCTCTGTCTCTCTGTGTCTCTGTCTGGGAGACTGTCTGTGTCTCTGTCTGGGAGACTGTCTGTGTGTCTGTCTGTCTGGGTCTGTCTCTGGAAGACTGTCTGGGAGACTCTCTGTGTCTCTGTCTGTATGGGTTTCTGTGTAGGAGACTGTCTGTGTCTCTGTCTGTATGGGTCTCTATCTGAGAGACTGTCTGTGTCCCTGTCTGGGAGACTCTCTGTGTCTCTGTCTGTGAGACTGTCTGGGAGACTGTCTGTGTCTCTGCCTGTATGGGTCTCAGTCCGGGAGACTGTCTGTGTCTCTGTCTGTCTGAGTCTCTGTCTGGGAGACTGTCTGTGTCTGTCTGTCTGGGAGACTGTGTCTGTCTGGGAGACTGTCTGTGTCTGTCTGTCTGGGTCTCTGTCTGGGAGACTGTCTGGGAGATTGTCTGGGAGACTCTCTGTGTTTCTGTCTGTCTGGGTCTCTGTGTGGGACACTGTCTGGGAGACTGTCTGTATGGGTCTCAGTCTGGGAGACTGTCTGTTTCTCTGTCTCTCTGTGTCTCTGTCTGGGAGACTGTCTGTCTCTCTGTGTCTCTGTCTGGGAGACTGTCTGTGTCTCTGTCTGGGAGACTGTCTGTGTGTCTGTCTGTCTGGGTCTGTCTCTGGAAGACTGTCTGGGAGACTCTCTGTGTCTCTGTCTGTATGGGTTTCTGTGTGGGAGACTGTCTGTGTCTCTGTCTGTATGGGTCTCTATCTGAGAGACTGTCTGTGTCCCTGTCTGGGAGACTCTCTGTGTCTCTGTCTGTCTGAGTCTCTGTGTGGGACACTGTCTGGGAGACTGTCTGTATGGGTCTCAGTCTGGGAGACTGTCTGTGTCTCTGCCTGTATGGGTCTCAGTCTGGGAGACTGTCTGTGTCTCTGTCTGTCTGTGTCTGTCTGTCTGGGAGACTGTGTCTGTCTGGGAGACTGTCTGTGTCTCTGTCTGTCTGGGTCTCTGTCTGGGAGACTGTCTGGGAGATTGTCTGGGAGACTCTCCGTGTCTCTGTCTGTCTGGGTCTCTGTGTGGGACACTGTCTGGGAGACTGTCTGTATGGGTCTCAGTCTGGGAGACTGTCTGTGTCTCTGTCTGTCTGGGTCTCTGTCTGGGAGACTGTCTGGGAGATTGTCTGGGAGACTGACTGTGTCTCTGTCTGTCCAGGAGACTGTGTCTCTGGCTGTCTGGTTTTCTGTCTGGGAGACTGTCTGTGTGGGTCTCTGTCTGGGAGACTGTCTGGGAGACTGTGTCTCTGGCTGTCTGGTTTTCTGTCTGGGAGACTGTCTGTGTGGGTCTCTGTCTGGGAGACTGAGTGTGTCTCTGTCTGTCTGTGTCTCTGTCTGGGAGACTGTCTGTGTCTCTGTCTTGGAGAATGTTTCGGAATCTGTCTGTATCTCTGTCTGTCTGTGTCTCTGTCTGGGTGTCTGTCTGTGCATAATTTTGGTCTTCATTCTTACCTCATTTTTGCAGCTTCTATTTTCTCCTTTAACACCTCCGTATACTTTGTTATACTAAAACTCCCTTCCTTTGGGAAACCGCACTCCTCAACCCACACATAGAAAAATGGTACGCCATATTTCTTTTTCATTCTTTGACAACATGGAGAATCAGGACACTCTCACAATCTTGGACCCAGACGACCCCATTTTCCTTAGGAGTCTGCATGCGCCTTTAATCTTAGAAACATCTTCCTAAGATGTCCAGTTTTGCTGGTAACTGACTGACCTATCCTGATGTGTTGTATTTTAATCTCATACCTGAGATTTTCCCTGTAGAGTTCTTACTACTTTTGTCCTAAAATGTGACCAGAATAATATTTTTCTTCATAGTTCAAGGACTGATTGACTCAATCAGAAATCGCTCTTTAGCTTCATTTAACAATTGAAAATTTGCTTACCCTGAATTTAGGATGTTTTCTGTTGATTTGAGTTCGTTGGACCTTGAGGTGACAGCTTCTAGATCCACGGAGAGGGTCCTCCCGTCTCGAATGAACTGAGGTGGAGGTGAGACAAATTTGAACAGTCTCAGATGGCCAGTCACCTTCTCCGGGTCCTGAGCAATCAGCCTGAGATCCCACTTCTGACACCAAGTTTTCTGGAAAACACCCACCAATACATAAAAATAAAGGTCTTGAGTCAATCAATTGGTCCTTAAAGGTTTTGTCATTTTATTCTTGCAAGTGGAACAGTTCTACAAATGCACAAAACGTCTGCAGAATATGTTCAGAGTGGGGCAGTCCCACGCTGATTCTTATTCACTTCTAGGAGTATTTCTCATTATTATGATTTACTTATCTGTCACAGGTGGATACAACGGAACGTACTCATCACTATCAAATCTCACTAACAAGCTCTGCCTTACCGTGAACCAAGGTCAAGTTTATACATCAAACAACAACTATACAGCTGCTACAACTTGTATAAATGATTTGACAAAAGTCAAAGGTACTACTGAGTAAAACCAAACAAGACTATAAGGCGCACAGTTTTATACTTAAAACCTTCAGAATATTACTGAGATCAAACATGGCTGTATATGGTTATGAAAAAGGACACACAATCATGTAATATAAATTTTCCATTACACCTGTTTCCATTTCTCCACATAGTCTGACTGAAGGCTGACTGGAACCTGACTCTGTGTACAGTCCAAACAGTATGTCAACTGGAAGCCTAGGTGATCTCCCAAACAGAAGATAGAATGGTGAGTAACCTGTCACTTCACAACGGGTACAGTTTTAGGCATAAACAAGTTTGTTCAGAGACTCTTTGCATCGGTCGAGGTGGAGGAAATCAATACATTCGAGTTCAAATGGCTGTGTCCTCACACTAATCCCACAATACAATACGATACACGATATTCAGCCAACGATACGATTCGATACAAGTCTACAGCTTGCAAATGCTGGACAAAATGAATCTGATTTTTGTCATATCACACCTCAAACAGTACTAGTGAAGAGTTTTTGAGTGAAAATGTTATTTTTCAATCCCTTTGCCTGACATATATATGCAGTTTTTCAACCAAGTATGTGAAGAACAATAAAATAATGCCCTTTTAATACAAAAGGTCCCATGCGTTTTTGCCTCATTTTCCTCAGGCATGCCACTTAGCAAAGCAAAGACCCTCCAGAATTTATTCTGGATGTATTTCTAAAGTTATTTTGTCACTCTGCAGTCACTTTGGGCCCTCTGTCACTCTGCTCTGTGTGCTCCCTGACCCTGTACTCTGTTCTCTCTCTCTGTTGTCCCTCCTCCACAAGACCCCAGAGTCCTTTGATTGGTTAGATATGTCATAGATACCATATCCACTGATTGGTTGAAAAAGAAAGTAGTCTGCCTAGTAACGTTTGTCCATTCGTTGACTGCGCTTTCAGTCTGAACATCTATTTTTCAATTGGTCTTTTACGCGGTGGGATAGAACAACAAGGAAGACAGACACAAACCGCACATCTGTCAAAAAACACATCTCTCTATTATAAACCATTTCGGAAATATTCATAGATATGTAAAACTTTAGACTTTTCGCCCAATCCTAAACCCTGGTGGGAGCACTTGAGCTTTTAAGCATGAAGGTGCTGGATTTATGTATGCCGCCATTCTCTTGAATCTCCTCACTCTGGCTGCATAAACAGGAAGAGGAAGACGTCGCGTCTGTGTAAAGAGAGTATCTACATGGGTAACTTGCTAGAAATGCTCTACAGCGAGACTAGCGGCTGGCTGACCTAATCGCTCTTCCTGCAAAGCCAACGGGGGAAATGGGCAGCGAGCAGAGTGCCAGGCGTAACACAGGGGATTTGAATGGGACTTAATGTATCAATACTTGCGGCTGAAAAATCAATACTTTCTGGGGAAACAAAATATCGATATATATCGCAGGTTCGATAAAAATGCTCAGCCTTAGTCGTCACAATATTCGTCAAGGGAGCTCTTATTTCATGGTATGGCTTTTTCGGCTTGAGACAGGTGCAAGCTTTTGTCACATAGTGCTTAATGTCAGACTGCATATAGGGCCAGAAAAAGCATTCACATGCTAGAGATACTGTGTGGTCAGCACCTTGGTGTCCCATGTTACTGTGCAGCTCTGAACAGGCATTTTGTCTTTAGGCTGAATCTCTTTAGCTCTCTAGCTAGCGGTTTGGAGCCTGACAGTCTGACTGCACAGGACAGATGCATTGGTCAGATCTTTGTGCATCTCTTAGTTTATCTGTTTATTAGTGGTTTCAGTGGAGACTGACATACATACATACAGCTGAAAACGACAGGGTTGCTTCTTGAACCTCAACTGCTTGTATTGTGGCAGCGATGGTGTCAGGTGGCAACTCCTCAGAACATTCTCTCATCAGTGACTCTGCATCCAATGGCATCCTTGACAAAGCATCTGCGTCACTGTTCTCTTTCCCTGGTCTGAAGTGGTCGTGTTCAGTTTTGCAGTGGACAGGATGTACATGAGCAGGTTATTGTCACTATACACAGCGAAGGTTGGAGCATAGTACAAATAATCTCGAAACTTACATACTATATATTTGCCTTGATGGGATGCATCAGTGTGAACTATGAACGGCTGAGTGAAATCAGGGAACCCTAACACTGGTGGATGGAGTAAAAAGTCAATCAGCCGTTGGTGCTGTGATTGGCTTGTTCGAGGCACAACATGAATTTTTGAATTTTTCAACATTTTCTTTGTTTTTGGTTTTCTTGTGTCAGAGATCTCATTTGAATTTGCTTTCAAGAGAGCCTACAGACAACTGGCCTTTCTGGAAAAGTCTTTAATGTACTGCCTGTAGTAGGTAAGTAGGCCAAGCATTTTTCTGAGCTGACCCACATTCTGTGGTCTGATGGCTTTAAGGCCCTAACTGCTTCAAAATTGGCTGGATCAACTCTACTACCCTGTGCAGAGACTATTCTCCCCAAATGAATGACACTCTAATCTAAGCATTTGTCTAACTACCTGTCTCTGTTCTTCAGTAGCATTACATGGGGTCTGGCAGGTAACAGTCATAAAGGTTTGTACTGTGCCAAATATAGTGCGCCCTGGCAAAACAATGTCGTGGTCAGCTGGGTTAGAAACATCAACAGTGATGATTGGAAAAGCACCTTTCTTGACTCTGACTAGTGTGTCATAGAACTCAAGACTATCTGGCCACTGGGGGTTCAGATCTGGCTGAAACAACATGGTCATGTCATCTTTAAAGGGCTGGGCAGCTACACGACACTCATTATGAATGCTACTGTGTTTTGGTACTGCAGCCACTGCATACTCATCTACCTGTTCTGCACTAACAGCCTGTATAAAAGCTCTCACCTTGTTTCTTTTGAGACTTGGGAAAGATTTCTTCACAGCACTGTACTGTTTGGTCTTATCAGTCTTTGCCAAGATATCCTCAATGACATTAAAACCTATGATGGGATGGGACAGGTGATAGCCTTTTATCATAAGCATTGGAATCAGCAGCTCATTTGTTTGGTCAGTTTCTGAGGCGAGCCGGAAGGTTGTCTCTATCCATCCCAGATAAGGCATTTCAGTTTCACTGGCTATGGTTAACACTTGTCGCTCTGTGGTAGCCCTCTCTCATTTAAAAAGGGGCCTCTCTTGATGGTCTACTCCTCTGATTTTACATCCAGCTTGGAAATGTTCTCCACTCCCGCATCAGTAGCAGTGTGTACAACATTTATCTGATCTGGTCTGCTGGCAGACAAAGCACCATGAGCAGAGTGGTTGGTGTACAGGCGAGGGGCATACTGGGGCAGTGTTGGAGCCGGTGCTTGGGGCTGGCTCTGGCTGCTATAAAACTGCAGCTGGGGAACTGGCTGGGGGTCTCTACCTGTCATCCTCGCTGAAGGTTGGTCATAGGACTGGGACTGAAACATAGGCTGCTGTAGTGTCTCTTTGTAGACACTAGGCAGTGTTACAAAGAGAGTAGGCACTTTGTAGATGGTGGAACTTCTGACTGGACTACACTTAAACTTGTAGCTGGCTGCGGGTGCTATACCTCTTTTAATTCTTCTTTTGCCACATTTGCGCAGGCAATGTTCAACCTCTCCAACAAAAGTTCATCTGAGGTTTCAGTATCTAGCAGAAGGGCTGCACATCTATCCTGATACTGTCATTCGGAGACCAGTAAGCACTGTGTGTAGACTCATACGCTGGACTAGGGCAATACTTAAGCCCTGATTCTGACTCTTGGGATGTGAATAATTTATACAAAAGACATTGTAAACAGTTAGACAAACAGTAAAAGTACATTAAAAGTACATTAACACATCATTTAAACGAAAGTACAAAATATGTCTTTCATGTCCATGTGTTAAAATTACGGCTTTCTGATTCAATGTATGTTAGGAAGGGCTGCCATATCTTGTAGAAGGTGTTTAACGAACCTTTCAAGAAAGAACCTAAGGGAAGAGTGAGACCATTTCAGAAGAATAAGTCTTGAGCAAGTAAGGTGGAAAAGAGAGCAGTGAGGGTTCGAGCACAATAGTTTGGCCTGTTACTTTACTAATTGTTACAAAAATAGCAGCCCAGAACTCTGATAGTAGAGGGCAGGATAAAAACATGTGGCCAAAGTAAAGCCGGGCATACACTGTACGATTTTTGAAAATCTTGTAGTTGATACCATCACACACTGTACGAGTAATTGTCTACGATGTACAGCCAAAGCTCACGATTTATGTACTCACACTGTACGGTCCGATCATCGAACACGACCAGAGAGCTCACACTGTGCGGGTGAAAACTGCCTGTCGGCCCCTGCTGACTGTCCTGTCTATTGACAGCTGTCAATAAAGATTTATTTGAAAGCTCCGACGCCGGTTATTAGCAACATGCTAGACAAAAAGAAGCAGGCTGCCCTATTGATTGCTGTGGTACTGTGCGCTGAAAGTTCTAAAAAGCAGAGGCGCCGGCACATCTGGACTCGGACATGGCTCAGCAAACGTGGACAGTATGGGTTGTCCATTTTACAGCAGGAATTGGAGGTAAGCCTACTTTTAACTTGATAACAAACGCTATGCTAAAATTCCTGTTATCTACGTTTTGACCGTTACCGGTCGTGGTAGCTGTAGGAGGAAACGTTGTCCAGGTACTCATGTTGTTGCCACAGCTCTATCAATCTTGCCTCCATATTTTCATGCCACCAACACGTCGCCATGGTGACTATCACTTTGCGCAGGTGCGCTGAGGGAGAAATGCTCCGGTCGGCTCGGGGCTCTGCTTCCACTGTGCGAAAGAATTTGTCGGCCGACCAAAATTTCTGACATATCTGAAATTCATCCGACCGTCCGACGGTGGTTCGGGAACAGATAATCGGCCCACGTTACCCCCTGTACACTGTACGGGAAAAGACACCCGACGAAACGGGAAAACCGGGCCGTGCGTCTCAAAAATCGGGTCAAAAACGGGCTAAAATCGTACAGTGTATGCCCGGCTTAAGCTGGTGACTGTCTACATCTATTGCATTTGTCAGTTCTGTCAGGAGAGATTTTGGACAGTTTGGCATTAGTGAAGTAAACTCTATGCAGAACTTTACATTGTAAAAGACAGAACACGAGAATATGAGAGAACACTATTTAGCATCTCCTCCCACTGTTCATCAGATAACGGAATCCCAAGGTCCTGGACCCAAGCAGCTCTCAGGGAGTTCAACCGGTTTGGAGACAGTGTAAGCTTTGTTGCCAAATCCGAGAATGAGGAAAAAAAACATCAATACCTTGTTAAACTTACAACCCCAATTCAAAAAAAGTTGGGATGCTGTGTAAAATGTAAATAAAAACAGTATGCAATGATTTGCAAATCTCAAACCTATATTTTATTCTCAATAGAACATAAACAAAATATCATGTGAGACATTTTAACATTTCATGGAAAATATTAGCTCATTTTGAAATTGATTTTGGGATTTTGGGAGAAGAATGTTGTCCCTTTCTTGTCTAGTGCAGGATTCTAACTGCTCAACAGTCCTGGACCTTCCGGATTTTTGTTTTATAATGCACCAAATATGTATTGGTGAATGGTCTGGACTGCAGGCAGGCCAGTTCAGCACCATACTCTTCTTCTTCAAAGCCATGGTGTTGTGAAGGATGCACTATGTCAGGATCGGCAAATAAGTTTGAACACGGACCAATTTTTTTCTGACAATTCCATCACGGGCCATGACCATGCTTTCCTACTTGAAAAAAAAGGTTTTCTATTTTTTGTATTATATTAAAAATAAACGTTATTTAACTTTAAAAATGCATTTAATTTAATTTAAAACATTAATTTGCTTCTATGTGCTGTTATTAGGCCCACTGGTGCATCTCCTGGCGTCTGTCATGAAACAGGCAACCTGCCCTAGCAACCTGCCATAACTAATGTATACAATTGCCAGTTTTTTATGTTTTGGATGCCGTGTAAATCATTAGCTGAAGATTGCTAGTTATCGACGCAAAATGTCGTTGTCAAAAGCCATGAAAAGAAAAGTTGATTCGAATGCAGGACTTACAAAGAAGAATGGAAGCAAAGGTATGCGTTCATCCTGCCTGCATTTATTAATGCCAAGCCGACGTGCCTCATTTGCAACGAGGTTGTTGCAGTTTGTAAAGAATACAATATTATAAGACACCACGAGACAAAGCATGGCCACTTCAAAACGCATATCCTCGGGACAGAGCGCGAACACAGAACATACTTTTAACACTTTTATTTTCCACAGGTTACAGCGCACGACGCAATTAGCGTTCAACCTGTGCGTCAAGTAAAGAGGCTGCAAGGATGTTCTGGCTCCTGTTTTGTCACATTACTTTTCAATAAATGTTGTGAAATCTGTGGAATTGTTGTATTTTTGACAGAAAACATGAGGTTTAAAAGATATATTAAAATATATATATTTTAAAATAAATCAACGTCATCTAGCGGGCCAGATATAATTGATGGCGGGCCAGTTTTGCTGGCAGCTAATTGCCGACCCTGCACTATGTGGTTTAGCATTGTCTTGCTGAAATATGCAAGGCCTCCCTGAAAGAGACGTTGTCTGGATGCGAGCATATATTGCTCTAAAACCTCTATGTACTTTTCAGCATTGATGGTACCTTTCCAGATGTGTAAGCTGCTGACGACATAGGCACTAATACAACCCCAAGTTGGATGATCCTTCTCCTCTTTAATGCGCAGGACACAGTGCCCATGGTTTACAAAAGAATTAAAATTTTTGTTTGATCTGACCTCAGAACAGTTTTCCATTTTCCTCAGACCATTTAAATGAGCTTTGGCCCAGTGAAGAGCGGCATTTCTGGATCATGTTCACAGACACTTCTTTGCATGATACAGCTTTAACTTGCATTTGTGGATTGCACGACGAACTGTGTTCACAGACAGTGATTTCTGGAAGTGTTCCTGAGCCCAGGCAGTGATTTCCAGTCGAGAATCATGCCCATTTTTAATGCAGTGCCACCCAAGGCCCAAGATCATGAGCATCCAGTTTTGACCTTTGACGTTGTCCTTTGCGCACAGAGACTCCTGATTCTCTGAATGTCTGATGATATTTTACACTGTAGATGGTGGGATCTTCAAAGTCTTTGCAATTTTACGTTGACAAACATTTTTCTGAAACAGTTACACAATTTTTATACGTTTGTATGCCCATCTTTATATCTGAGAAGCTCTGCCTCTCTGAAATGCCCCTTTTATACCCAGTTATGTTACTTACCTGTTGCTAATTAACCTGAGCCATGGACTAATATTTAAAATTTCTCAGTTTTAACACGTGATATGTTGCTTATGTTCTATTGGGAATAAAATATGGGTTTGTGAGATTTGCAAATCATTGCATTCTGTTTTTATTTACATTTTACACAGTGTCCCAACTTTTTTGAAATTGGGGTTGCTAACAGCATAGAGTGTATCACATTTTCAACTTGTCACACTCGCACAGAAACAAGTAGAATATGATATATAGTTTATGGCAAACGTGGTTTCACTCATGTCTGACCTCAGTTTGTGCCAAAAAGTAACCTTTTTCTTTTCAATTAATTTCTGGCTGTGTCTGATTGACTTGTAATAGTAAATTCAATTTCTTTGTTTCAACTACTAGAGACGCACAACCTCCCCCCTTCTTAACATAAGATACCAGGTCCTTTTGTTTTTGTAAATTGTGATGCCTAGAATCAACTTTGCACCTAAATACAAGATCCTGCAGGATACCTGAGGTGTAAAACACACCAACAGGGGGCCGGCGCCAATACTTGCAACAGACAGAAGGGTGTGGAAACACTTCCTGAAGGGGCGTCTCCTTGAGCAGACAAAGGGATGTGAAAGGAGTCGCCCCTCAGGTATAAATATCTAGGTGTCCCCATATTCGGGGTCTTTTCTCCACCTTTGACCGCTCGCGTGTTGAACTGACCTTTTCTTTGCAAAGAAAATAAAAACCTTGTCCGCCGGCAGAAGTCTCTATTTCATTCTTCACCAGCAGCAGAGAAAATTTCCACAACAGACTTAATGTATTTAAGCGTATAATTTAGATTTAGCTGCCATTCTCTTTCAAATTCATTGTTAATCAAGTTTCTTGCTTAGAAATATGTAAATGGGATATATTTTATGGCAAACTTGGTTTCACTCATCTCTGACTTCAGTTTGGGCCAAAAGGACATTGTTCTTCATGTTTCTCACTATGTGATATCTAGATTTAGCTGCCATTCTCTTTTAAATGCAGTTGTTGGCTCAGCAAGAAACAAGCAACAGTTGTACTTTCAGAAGCAGAGTATGTTGCACTGAGCCAAACAGCACAGGAATGTACCTGGCTTAAACGACTACTGATGATGAATGATGCTACGGCCGGCGTGATCCTGGAGGACAACCAAGGAGCCATTGCAATCAAGAAGAATCCAGTTGATCATTCAAGGACTAAGGACATTTGCTACCATTACATCTGTTAATGTGTGCATAATGCGCAGAACTGCAATATTGCCAATACAAATGACATGAAGGCAGATATCTTGACCAAGCCACTAACAAGACAAAAGTTTCAGTATCTCAGGAGTGAGATTGGGCTTTGCACTATTTAATTTAGTTTACAGTAATAGGCCTATTGTTTAGAACATGTTAAGAAAACTGTACGCAAGGGGGAAAAAAAGGAGTTAAAAAAATGGATCTTTAAGATTTAAGGTCTGCTAGTTTAAGTGTTAATAAGACTTATTGTTTAGACATTATTTGCGCAGTTGAACATTGCGCTTAAGTAATATCAGCCTATATTAGTGTAAAAAGCCCTAATGCTATTGTAAAATTCAGTGGGAGTTGTTGTAATAATGTAATTCTGACAATAATAGAGTTGCACAATACCCACGGTACCCCGCGGTGCCAATTCATAAGGGTTCCTACTATACTAAAAATTCTACACAACGGTACTATCGTGGATTACTATACTACGGTGCCAGTTTCGCTACATAGCGGCCGCCTCTACTCTCCTCCCAGCTTCTCACTGCATACTACTCCTTTGTAAACAAACCCACATGACAACTACACAGCTGCTACACAGCTGCTGAATGATTGGCTGTCCGCCCGTCTGTTACTGTAGCTGATTGGCTGTTCGTGTCTCCATGGAGACAGCTCCGCTTTGATAGAAATTCGCTTCAAAACAAACAACAAGCTAAAGTTCTGTCTCGCTCAGACGCGTGCACGGCTTACAGTCACAAACACGAGACAACACACTCACCATGGCAGAAGCACCGGTGGTCGTCAGTGGCACCACTAATTTTGCTCAAAAAAACAAACTTGTTGTTTCAAACTTGTTTCAGTCTAATTCTTACTTCACCAGTATTATGTTTATCATGCACCAAACAACATTATAAGTAATGAATAAGTATTAATAACTCATAAAAATAATATTAATAAAAAAAGGCCACAGTATCGCGATAATACCCGGAACCGTGATACACGAGGTGTATGTTCTGTGCTATACTGCCATCAGTGGTGTGGGGTGGCTGTTTGTCTGTCCTCTAGTTTTCATTCTGAATAAAACACGTGAAATTTCACTCATCTCTGACCTCATTTTGGGCCAAAAGGACAGCGCTCTTCACGTTTCTCACTGTGTGATATCTTCTCTTCTTTATCTATCATTCTCTTTCAAAAGCACTGATAATCAAGTTTCTTGCTTAGAAACATGTCAAATAGGATATATTTTATGACAAACGTGGTTTCACTCATCTCTGACTTCAGTTTGGGCCAAAAGCTCACCTTTCTTCACCATTTCTCACTGTGAATAATCTAGATTTAGCTGCCATTCTCTTTCAAATGCATGTACCAATCAGAAAGGATGACACCCAGAATAACAAACTTACAAAAGAGGGAGCAGACTGTACTCGGGCCTCCTGATCCAGCGGAGCTTCGAGTGAAGCAGATCAGATTTACTTATTCTCTCAAATAAAAGAAGGAAACTCTTGCTTTAATGTCCTTTGACAAAATAATGAACACAACACTAATTAATGTCATTAGTAGCACCTGTGTTTGTCTTATTCTATCATGTCAGAATAGCTGCTGTTAAATAGGTTCATAGGTAGGTAAGTAATTATGGGCCTACCACTTGGTCCTTTTGGTGCACGATATGTGGTGCTTGATGTGTATGTTCAGTGGCATCTCCTCACTGTCTTCCTCCTCAGAGGCAGAAGTTTCTGTGTCACTTTCATCCCTTGATGAGACTGCATGGTAAAAAAAAAAAATTATATAGATACAGTCAAAATAAATAACAGCAGCAATAAAAAAAACATCACACACAAAATCATCAGTCGTTACAAGCTGAATCAGCATTCAAAATTAGGCTTAATCTCTGGCCTTGATCTCTCCCTGTCTGTATTATATGTGTGTTAAACTTGTGTTAAAATGTTCATTACAAAATGAGGCCTGATCTGTCAAAATTGACTGGGTCCTTGTGTCTGATCACATTAACTTGCCTGGTTAGTTCCAGGTTGGGAGCTGCCAGGGCTGCTGATAGGTGGGCTGGGGCCTGATCTGTGCTTCTTTACAAAAACGCGGGAAATACTTCCCTTTCTCTTCAGTCACTATACAAAATAAGACCTGAGCCTGGTTACACCTTTGTGTTAGGTCAAATCTTAAACTATTTGCCCACATTCTCGTGCTGTAGCTTCAAATCAACTACCAGGTTAGCTCCTATAAAATGAAACTGGATCATGTTGGCCAGTCAGTGCCAAAGTAACTTGCCTATGAATTAGACCTTCAAACAAGCTCCATGGACACTGAAATCATCTCTGGGCGTTAATTACAGTTTATTTTAAGTATGAAATTCTTGCAAACTGAATTGATTCAAAGTCCCTAAAGACACTTACTGAAAACTAATTATGATGTGGTTTCCCATATTATCCTAATCTAGTACTACGTAGCTTCAGGCTAACGTTAGAATATAGCCTTTCATAACATTAGCCTACTCACACAGTTGAACTATTAAGGCAAAATCTCTTCTCCTCTGAACGTGCTGTCAAATTGTAAATAGTTTAAAACAAAGACTCATCAGGAGACCACTTTAAGACTTACTTCAGAGTGATGCATACACTGAAAGTGGGTCCTCTTGGTCCATGCCAGTCACTTTAAAGACGTTTATTTTGCCGTCTTCGTCTGCTGCTTTAAACTAGACGTGCAGTGACCTGTCAATCAACTGGTGTGGCACCTCAGGTCCAATCAGGTCCAATCAGGCTGGGAGGCCCACGGCAGCACCCGCTGCTGGTGGACAAGAGGAAGAACGAAACGTGCTTTCGCGTCAGAGTCTGTGACAGTGTGACTCCAGACAGTCTCAGAGACTCCAGACTGAATAGAATTGAAATAACGTTTCCCTCATATCCCTGCTGTAAACAGCAATAAACATGAAATATAAAATATATGGGTCATTTCAGAATTGCATGAAATTATTCAGTATAATTTGCAGTTTTTTGTGCTAATTCTATAAATACTTATACAATCAGTTGCACAGAGTATTAATTTTCTGTAATACATGGGATTTCAACATTAAAAAAAAAAATTTTTTATCTGTCCCTATGATCCGGTCAACCGGATCATATTAAATTGTGAGTGATAGCCTACTTTTTAGTGCCTTTTTAATTAGAGTAGATATCATTTTCTTTAATTCTCTGAACAATAAACTCCTCCGTCAAACTACACCCCCTGCTGACTCCCTGCTGGAGCTGAGTATAGAGCCAATTGGTTTTCATAGCCTACCACAGTGCTTTTGTCAAACAGTGGTATTGTCACTTTTCACTCAGCTTTTAGTCACACACTGTACTAGCCATCATTAATAAATGGCGAATTAAGCTTTACTTATTAAACGATCTATGTACATTTTCTAGATAAAGCTGCAACCATCTCTATTACTTAAGTTTATTTTTAATGATGGTAATTATAAACAATTTCCCAACAGAGTGTGATTGTATTGTCATAACTTTAATACACATAATTTCATGACACCATGTTATCAGTTTTAATTATTCTTTACAGCGTGGTCACCCATCTCAGAACTGTCACGTCCCCGTCTTGGTCATCTATTTTGATGGTGAGAGTGAACTGCGCCCAGACTTCCGCCTTTCAAGACCAACTGTTGCCCACGTTATCTGGCTCCTTCGCTCTCCACTAGACCACAGCTGGGGTCATGACCTGGAGGTTTTGGTCTTCCTCTTCTGGATGGCAAGCGCTACATCTTACCTTGTCGTGTCCAAAGCATTTGCCATCCCGCGATCCACGGTCAATGACATCGTCCACAGGGTCACCGAAAAGTCCTCAGGCTGAAGAACAGGCTCATCTTTTCCCTCAGCTGATCAGCTTCAAACAACTGGCGGGGTTCGAACGTTTGGCTGGATCTGCAGCGTTTGCCAGGGTTGTGGGCAGTATTGACAGCTGCCACATCCACATTAAGCCACCAAGTGCTGATGCCCAATGTTATTTTAACAGAAAACTGTTTCACTCCATACAACTCCAAGCAGTGTGTGACCACCAGTGCCAGTTTCTGGACATATTTGTTGGCTACCCTGGCTCTGTACATGATGCCAGAGTTTTAAAGAACAGCCCCCTTTATGTCCAGAAGTTATACCCACCTGAAGGCTTCCAGATTCTCGGAGATGGTGGGTATCCCTGCACCTCGGAACCAATCGCCCTCATCACCCCTTACAGGGAGCCTCTCAGAAACCCTGTTGAGGCCAGATTTAACAGGCACCACGCCAAGGCCCGTTCCGTGGTTGAGAGGGCATTTGGCATCATGAAGGCCAGGTGGCACTCAGTTCTTTTCAAGGCCTTGGAGGTGAAGCCACACTTTGCCGTCAAATCACAATCAATCGTTAATAGGTTAAGCTTAGATGCTCTCTCACTCTCTCTCTCTCTCTCTCTCTCTCTTCTCACAAATTTAATTCTCTTCTCTCTAACCTAATTTCACCTGTCACTCTCCTCTGCCCTCTTATCTTCTCTTGGTTCAAGTTGTAATTCATGTAAATTATTTCAGTAGCCTTTGATCTGTTTTATATGTTCTCTGTTTTATATGTTGTTTTATATGTTCTCTGTAATTTTGTTTGTTCAAATGTTCATATGTTATAATTTAGTAGTTAAGTTGATAAAGAACTGTATTTCACTTGAAAACAAAGTGAGACATGTATTTCCTTTTTGTTATTTATTAATCTAATTTACATTTTCTCAACTATTTTTTCGAGGAGGTTCAAAAGCCTCTCCTCCTGTCCTGCTCCTTTTCTACCTCTCCTCTGCCCTCTTCTCCTGCCTCTCCAACAGTTCTAAAACTGGGTCACGCCGCTGTCACTTTGGTGGAGCTGGCTCTTCAGACTCCTGCTCAGCACCCTGACACTCTGGCTCTGGTGGCACTGAATCAGGGGAGGCTGATGCTGAGACTGGTGGGTTCTCCCCCTAGGCTGAGGCAATAAGACAAGGAGGCCGAATAGAAGGCCTCCCACCTATTGCCTCATCCATGAGGGAGAACCACTTCCAATCCCTGGCAGTGGACTCCTGACTCAGTGCCACTCCCTGTTGGTGGCTTCCTCAGCTCCTGCACACATTGCAATATACACACATTTGATGTGTGTAATTACTGTAGTGTTCGTTTATAATGCTAAATAAGCAAAGAAAATATACAAAGGTAAAAGTCACTGTACTTTCATCTATGCTTTCACAAAATAGAGCTGTAGTTAATTATGATGCATCCTAACCTTGTATGTTTTTTTTAGATTTTCCCACTTTTTGCCCGCCCGGGCAGGTGTCACCACACCTGTCAGCCGCATTTCTTTCAGAATAGCTCTAAAAAATGCAACATGTACAGGATGATAAAAACAACAACAATTAACCTATCATTAATGCTGTCAGTATCAAATGCTTATGATATTTAGTCAAAAGTCCGTCATTTTACAGTTGTTCTCAGTTTTCATCTTAATAAGATAACGTCACTGCTTCACAATAATGAAATAACTTTTACTCACTCCCAACTGGCTGGGGAGGTGAAGCGTTTGCCTGAAAAAAGGCGATTGTTTTCCTTCCTCATGCGGATCAAACTTGCCACATCGTCATCGGTCCCTGCGAGATTAAAATAAATTAACGAGCTTCTCCCGTGCCTATTTGACACTTGAATGTAATTTCGCTAATGTTACTTATTAATTATAATAGGCTGTTACGGCCGACGCCGTTTCGCCCCGGCATATGTTTGTGTGTAGTGTTTTCCCTTATGTAAATCCAGGTGTGCGGTTGCTGGTAATAGATTGGGTCCCATCTGAGAAGGTGTGGTCCCGATGACGCCGGATCCCGGAAGCCGAGGGGATTGGAATTGGCGACGACGTCCCCTGCATCCTCTCCCGGCCGGCCAATCCACTGGGCCCAATTGCCCCGGCCCGGGCATTTAAACGGCAGCCGCCAGAGCATCGAGGCAGCTGGTTTTGTATTGTGTCCTATGAGCTCGCCTCCTCTGATGATACTCGTTTGTTCGTATTTGAAAACTGTGGAGGCTGGTGTGTTGAACTTCTGGGACTGGGCAGGGATTAGTTTAGTTATATATCCACTGATTACACGTGAGAAGATTTGTGTTAGATTCATTAGTTTAGGGGTGCTGTTTTGGATGTTTTTTGTTATCAATAATACTAGATTTAGATAGTGAGGTTTTTGTTTCTCGTTTTGGTTTTCATCTTAGAATAGTATAGGCTCTGTTTAGAGTTCTCTTTCTGTTATACTTGTTTGTTCGTTTAAACAGCACTCGCTCGCCCTTTGTTCCCTTTTGCCTCACCTCCTTTTGTTAAAACAATTTGAACTTTCATTTAATAAAACTCCTTTGTTTATTATCTTTAACATCTAGTTTTATGTTACTTCTACATACCCCTTTTATTGGTCGTAACATAGGCTGTAGTACATTTTTACTCCAGCTTAACATGAAAAACAGCATTAACAGTTACCTGTAGTACTGACCTCGGTCGCTAGCCATGATTGGTGCCGTAATGGCTTAATGCGTACCCTCCAGTAAGTTTTTAAATAGTATTGCATATTAACAACCTATTAACAACCTGTTTTAAACCTCAGAATCAAATGTTAAACGGTAGCTGCCTGACGGGCAGCAGTCGTTTACAAACCAGGTTTTGCTTTTTGAAAAGCTCCTGCAGGGTTTTCACAGTGGTTACAGTGTGCAGTAGTGTGAACCAGCCTTTAGAGAAATTTTTCTTAGGCTGTAATTTGATGGCTAGAGCCACGTGACTATCTTACCTCTATCTAATGGACCTGTGACACTTCCTCTTGTCTAGCTTCAGTTACATTTAGCCATTTAGCTGACACTTTATCCAAAGTGAAAAGTGAAATAATAGCTGTTTCATACTTCTTTTAAAAACAGTTCTTCATCACACTTTATGCATTTAAGAATATGATAATAATCCACAAATGATGCAGTATACATGTCATCATGTATTTACCTAATTACTACTAATTTAAAGTGAAGTTGTATGTAGCATGACATGAATACAGATGATATTTCAACCTAGACATTCTCATAGGTCACCACCAAGTTTATCCTCTTAACCTATGTGTGTGTGTGTTTGTTTTTTATTTTCTTTACAGTGGCCAAGTGTGGGGCGACACCTGGGAGTCTGCAGAGCGACATGCAGAGCTGCAAACTAGCCCACAAAATCATCACAAAAGTTCAGAGTTCAACATGGAGCATTCAGTTCACGTTCACAATAAAAATATTGAATACACATTTCAGTCAGTGTCAGTCTCTGTTTCAGTCTATAACTGTGGCTTAAGTACAAAAAAACATCCATGAATCTGATAGATCAACAATTGTTGCATATCAATGAACAGTGGATGAATGATGCATCCTTACCACTATAAAAGTGACTAGGTTAATATCGTGCTAAAGTTACAGTAATACTGCACGTAAAGTAAGTAACATCGTAACAGCAGCTAGATGACAAGATTCTAGC
>JAAROE010000340.1:0-44382 GCA_036365135.1 Miichthys miiuy | reverse complement strand
ACACTGTGAATGAATGAATGTGAATAGTCTAGGGCTGCAGCTATCGAATATTTTGGTAATCGAGTATTCTGTTGAATATTCTATCGATGAATCGTATGAAATGATTATTCTTATTACTTTCGCTTTGCTGCGTTTGCTCATTTTCGCTGTTTTCTGTCCCGCGTCTGCCGTTCTGAACATCAACACTGTCCACACACGCTACCAAAAGCCCCTTCCGTCTTCTTCCACTTTGCAGGGACGACAGCCTGTAACGTAAGCACGTTGTGTCACACTAAAAGATTCATTTAACGGGCTTCATTTTTATAATCGAGTTACTCAAGGTACTCAAGGAATCGTTGCAGCCCTACAATACTCAGTCTCTTATTTTCCAAGCGCTTAAATTCAAAGTTTACAATCTTTCCAAATTAAACCACTGTTTGGAGTGCATCAGGGATTTTTGAGCCAATGTATGTACAGCTGACATTCTTCAATCATCATAATTCATACAATGCCATAGAAAATAAGACAAACATTTTATGTTTATAGTTTTGGTTTTATAAACATTTCACATGCATATACACAGACATGCAAGAAGTAAATGGACACCTTCATTCAAATTCAAATTAAAGGTGTCTATTTACTTCTTGCATGTCTGTGTATATATGCAACAATGGTGTAACAAGGCCACAGTGGTCCAGTGTGGATCCACTAAAGGCCAGTTACCCCTGCCTGTGGACTTAATTGGTGTTTGTGTCTGGAAACTAACGAATCTGTTCCCCTGTGCTCCCTGGGTGGCCTTCTGCAATGACACACACACACACACACACACACACACACACACACACACACACACATACAGTATATATATTGTGTGAGTCCTTCATATGAAAACAAACTGACAGGAAAGAGTGAGCTCTCTTTGTTATGCAGATACACTCCACATATCCCTTACACTCAGATGATGACACACACATGCAAACACACATACATTCACTTCCTCTTCTCTTCTGCCTCTTGCACTGAGGTTAACATGCCCACACACATACACACGCTGCTGAATAATTGAGCAGATGCTGAGGGAGACCTACTCGGCCGTTAAATGGTCTGCGCTCTAAATAAACACTGTGATTGCACTGGGATGGGGGTATCAGGGGTCAGGCCCTGTCAAGGGAAATGACATCAGACATCAGGATGCAGCCTTTGCTTCTGAAAAGCCTTCTTGAAGGCGAGCTTGGTCTCTCACAGTACAGTATACATCCATACATAAAGTATATTACACCTGCATAGACATATGATGACATCCCTTTAACACACACAAACACTTGGTTTGTCTATTTAGCATATTCATTTGATGTAATGTTCTTAGACCTCCATTACTTATTTTTTTTTATTCTGAAGTTTTAGTCCTCCAAATGTACCATTCTTTCATTTATCAATGTGTGATTGGATAAAACACGATCTGTCGTTCCAAAATGGAAATTTTATTAACCTCAAAGCAACTATAAAGTCAAAATAAAAATATTTTCCACATATCTGAATCATATATTTTGGACACATAATGAATTGATTGATTTGTCAGGAAAAACTGTCAACTTTGCACTCAATATACTTCATAATCGGCAGGTTTCCATGAACTGTGTTGAGCAAACTCATGCTTCCCACTGGATTTATTATTTTAATTAGACAGTGATTTCAAATTCCAAGACTGCTTGTACATTTCCAAGAATAGAAAAATCCACCATACGTTGATTATTGTGTCAGAGACTTTTAGCTTCTTGACACGACTTTGGACTTTTTCTGTTGCTCTGTTCTACTTAAAGGAAACTATTCATATGAGTGATGGTAGTTCCTGACGTGGACAGTCTGTATCTGCTGCTCATCGGTATCTGTGAAGAGCATTCTTTTCTCAAATGGAAAGTTGGACAGTGATGACTGACCATAGAAAGCCTGAGGTCGAGGCAGAATATTCTTCACTGTTTAGTTTTTTGTTTTGTTTTTGCTGTGTGGTCACTGCTGTGGCTCTGCACTACATTTAATCCTCCATTTTTTTGATTGTTTTTCCACAGTCGGTACAGTGAATATGTATGTAGTTATCCATGTCTGGTTTCTTTTGGAGATAAATAATGTAAAACAGAACTAAAATGTTGCCACTGTCATACCAAAGTAATCAACATAAGTAAATACATGGTGTGTGTGTGTGTGTGTGTATGTGTGTGCGTGTGCAGCGTGTGTAGAGAACTTAAGGTAAATAGTTTTGAACAAAAGCTTGAAAACAAGTGCAGTTTGTTCTTCTACTGTGTTTTCCTCACCTCTGTGTGTCTGCACTGATTGGGATTCACTCTTTGGGGTGAACCTGTACTGCAGGCAGGAAGACAGTCTGTGGTCACTGAGGCGAGCTGCTGTGTTCTCTCTCTTTCCTGAAAGAGCCAGTCAGCATCAAGGTGTGGGAAGTGATTCTGCTTTATGATGGTTCTGTGTCAGAGTGTCCCTGAGCAGCAGGGGTTAACAGGGTAGGGCCAGACACCTAGGTGCTTGGAAGGTAACGAGAGATGTCAGCTGCGGGCAGCTCGGCCTGTCACAGTATAGTAACCTGTCGGCCATATTTTGACTGGAGGAGTAGGTTACATTTTTATTCACTGCGCTTTGTTTAACATTGACTTCAAGGTAGATAGAAAGTGAATGGAGAAACTGTTTTGTAGACACTATTTGAAATGCAATTTCAAAAATTCAGCAACTTAGGGTTCAGCTTTTTCCATAACCATATATTTATATGGTGGACATCAGACCTCAGTTCTGTTTCCTGAGAGCTGCTGAAAGTCCAGAACCATCACTCTGCAGACTACAGTGCATGTAAGCCCATCATTACTATTAAGAATACTGTTTTATTTATTTCATTTAACCCTCTAGTAGCCAGACCCCCCCAGAGTGCTTGTTCTATATTTTCCTATAGCGCCCAAGAACACACCTTTTAAAAATCATATCATATCAAAACACAGCAAATAAAATCCGGAGCTTTGTATTGTAGATTTAAGTTGTAGTGGATGTTTGATTTTTGATGACTTTTGGTGGGTTACTATAAATCTAAAAATGTCTCTGCTGACAAAGCACCCATGGGTTACAATCTTACAGAAGCTGAGAGATCCTGACTCACCATGCAAAACAAAACAAGCATCACATACTGTTCCCAAAAGTCAAGAATGAAGTCATGAGATTTCATTGATCAATTCGCTGATCTATTGAATTGAGGGCTGAAAAAGAGAAAGAGAAATTTAAAAAGTACAGTGATGCTGAGATTCTTTACTTCATTAAATTTTGTTTGGAGTTTATTGATGATGACATTATGAAGGTTATTTTTTCAGACGTGACAAAGACATCCCAGAACTCTGTCCACTGGCTAATAAATTCTCCTCATCACTAATAAAGTAACCATTGAGTGAAAAACCTGTGAACTGCCTTAAACTGTTACTTCTACACTATTGTTATCCTCATGCAGCCATGCAGAAGGAGATTTCCGTCCTATAAGCTGTCACTTTGCTGCATTAAGTGGAAACATGTTCTTAAAGCAAATGAGGATGAAAATCAGTAAAACTTCATAAAAAGTTGGATTTGAACAGCCCTGTTTTTTACTCCATGGTTACATTTTTGTAGTTAGTTCACTGAGGTTTTCATCAGCCTGAAGGTGTTTGTGTGCTGCAGTTCTGAGGTGTTGATAAATTATAATGACAATGCAGGGGTGCTGCTGCACATCGCTCTTTCTTCACATTCATGTTTTGTGTTTGTCTCTTTCCACAGAGATGTTCTGACTCATGCTTGAGTATTTTCTAATGGTCTCTCTGCTTTGTTCTGTCCCCTCTCTGTTCTCTTGTTTTCCATGTGCCCTGATCCTGCCGGACATCTCCTCACATCCAGGTAAGAACCTCTGTGTTATTTATTACAATCACACATTTCTCCTCACCACGTCTGTCCTATGGGAAAAGAATTAAAGTAACCCCAGAGGCAACCGAATTTAGTGTTTGTCCAGGCAGCCTTTCTTTATCTGTGTGTGTGTGTGTTTGTGTGTGTACGTGTGGGTGGGCAAACCTGAGAATAAAACACCACCTTAATAATGAATGTCATCTAATATTGACTACTTAATCGTAGTGAATTAAACCCCATTACCAGGACAAAGTTGTTCTATTGTTCTCTTGTCAGAATAATTGGTCTAAACCTCGTGTAGTGAACAATGAAAACAGTTCTTGGTGGTCAGAGGAGGCATGTTGTGTGACCTATATATATATATATATATATATATATATATATATATATATATATATATATATATATATATATATATATATATATATATATATATATATATATATATATATATATATATATATATAAATATATAATAAATAAATAATTTTCCACATATGCAATGTTACATGACTGACAGCTGGCATATTTCAAAGGTTTTGATTGACATGATGACTAACAGCTATGCTAGATTATGTAAAAACAAGAGTGCATGTCAGTACTGCAGTGGTCAGACCACACACCCTATCAGCCCGATTATAGCCCAATCTTGGAGACCTAGGGTTAAGAGTCTGTTTGGGAACAACACTGGGCTTTAGCGTCAGTTGATTGAAGTCCCAGTAGATGAGAACCGATGCCATGTCTGACACTTCCATGGTGTGATCCTGTAGAAGCAAAGTACACTCTTCTGTGCAATTAAAGAGAAATGATTCTATTGGTGCTACAAGGAAGAACAGTCGCCTTCCTCTTTTCTTTCTTTTTTTCTGCTTTTCTGAACGCGAGGCAGCCGGTATCATACACACAACCACAGTTTGTTGTTCCCAGAAGTTTATCTCTAGAATCTCCTACTTCTCACTGACATCTTACATGCCATGAAAGATAACGTGATGAGTGGTCAAGGAGAAAGGGAAGTACAAAACTCTGAAATAAATTGACATTGCTTTAATTTTTAGGTTTTGGGTAAAATTTTGGGTGCTTTTGCCTGTCTGCAGAGTATGTCACTTATGAACAGATTCAAATGTCTTGTCCCTGCTTGTTCTGTGGATCTGATCTGTTCGCTGTGAGGAGCTTGACTGACACGGTGGTCATCCAGTCATGACTGCACTCTCGTACTGGATAACATGACACAGACACTTGCAATGTCAACATTGACAACGTTGAACATTTTTAACATTTGATATACAAAATGAGCACATACATATGATTCAGGTCGTCGATTTCATTTGAGCATCGAGCCATTCTTTTCGGTTAAGCTGCGATTCATCGAATCATTCGAGTTGACCCAACTCCAAGTCGCAATGACTCAAGTCCATGTGTCTGATGGATAAAGTCTGTTGAAGTTAACATGCAGGGAGTTCTACACAATCAATCCAAATCATCACAGGTATCCATGGTAACAGGTATGCGTCATACAACACACACGGTCCTCACTGACCACCTTATTATTTATTTTTTATTTTGTAAGTCTCCATGGTCTATAAGTGGTAACACACTCTGGGGTGCATTATAATGAACTTATAACAACAATAATTCATGGAGGAAATACACATTTCCCAAGTCAATTATAGTCAATAAATTATTACAGCACTTAGATATCCAACACTAAAGGAAAACCACAGACAATGTGAGAGGAGAAATAGATTTGGGAATAAATTAGAGCAGCAGAGTTGAAAGGTGAGATCTAATTTGTTTACAATAATCTGATGAGCAGTCCCCATAATTAGGCTTTTATCATATTTGAGGATGAATGTATTTTTCAGTCTCATAACAGTTTGGCTTATGATCGTACAAATAAATTAGCTCATATAATTGTTTTAATTGGAGTACAAAGTTGCTGTTGATGTTTAGGAGCTTCCTGAATTCATCACACACCTTGGAAATGTTGATTTGAGTTTCCTTTGATTGATAATTAGCCAGTAAAAAAAACTGACTGACTGACTGGCTTCCTAGTAGGCGGGGGGAGCTTCCAGGGTGCATATGACACAATATTTCTCAAACATAGTGTATGTTACATGACTTCTAGAGCAGTGTTTGATGAAGATAATTTTTTTGGTCCAACTTGCCAGGCAGCAAATAGTTTCCACTCATTTCACTTGAGTGTCAAAGTCAAGACCTGAAACTTGTTTAACTCCAGTAATCCATCACGATGAACACCAGGTTTGATTTTATTTTTGTTAAAGTGAGTGCTGTGTGGTAATACAGTGCAGACTTTTCGAATCAATCAGCACTTTCTGCAGCATTACCATGCCACAATAATTCAACACTGACAAGAATAAAAGGTGACATGATGTTGACTGTGATGGATTACCTCACTGAAGCAGGTTTCAAGGCCTTAAAAAGCTGCTTTTCATACTATCATCGAGCAAATGGAAAGCAATGTCTTCAAGAGATACTTAAGCAATAGTGCACATGGAACAGCAACAAAACTTTATAAAATCGGAAAACAATGAATTATAAAATCAAAAAGCTTTTGGCAGGTTTAAACATTGCACAAAATGACTTCATGTTTAAGATATGGGGTGAGGGCCAAACACACTGTAAATATATAGCAATGTTATAATGAGGAAACCCAAACCTGGAGCAAAATCTTTAGATTTAAAAAGTATAAAAAGTTGTGTTTTTTTATTCAAAATATTGCTAGCAAATATGTGCTATCTGTGTTGTGTTGTAGTGCTTTCTACTGTAGGTAGTAATTATGCAGGCAGTGTATATAATAAATATAATTATAATATGAGGACAAAAATAAAAATAAGTCAGCAGCAGAGTTCTATATTTCTTGTTACAACAGGCAGAAGAAGCACAAAGAGCTGAGCTCGAGCTCGAGCTCAATCCATTGTGCTGCTCTTTCAGAGGCTCTTTAAATTCGGATGCTATAAAGAATGTGGACATATCCTTTTGTGTGCTTTTGGTCTGGAGTTTTGTCTCATTACTGGGCTCTGGGAAATCTTAATGCTACAGCGTACAATGATATTTGAGACAATTAGTGTGCTTGCAACCTATTTAACACCTGTGGGATGACCTGGAACACAGACTGTGAGCTGGGCCTGATCCACCATCAATAGCTGACCCCACCAATGAGCTTGTGGCTGAATAGAAACAAATAGAGATGCAGGAAAAGTCTCTTCTAAAGAGTGAAGGCTGTGATGGCTGCATGTTCGTAATGTCCATGTTTTTGGAATTGGATGATCAGCAAGTATCCACATATTTTTGATCTTTTAACCCAAAATGTTTCCAATGTCAGCTGTAGCATCAATCCACATCATCACTGAGTCATGCCTTACCTTCTCTAAAAGCTCTTTGCCCGGTTTGAAAGCTTGTGTGAACCTCATTCAGAGGAGCTCTCTGCTGAAGCAGCTTGAAGAAGGGCTAATGTTTTCATCTGAGTGCGGTCGGTCGGGGGCCATTAGCGGTGGCAAGGAGAAGAATGTCAGCAGCGAAAGGTGAGGAAAAGACATTTCCTGAATCCAGGGTACGCTTGGGGAGTCTGGGGGCATTTAACTGGAGCTGCAGCAGAGGTGACAGTGTTTGCGTGAGGCGTGATTAATGGCTATTCTGATTGGTTACGACAGGGCCAGGTGACGCTGGTAGGGTAGGGTGGTGGGGTTAGGACGTGCTCTCTGAGGACACCTTTTAAACAGCTGGCCAATGGCATCATGGGAGTTACTTGTATGTGTGTGACAGTGTGAGTGAGTAATTGTGCTGAGTTGCATCGGGCACTGTTATGTCTTTTTCCGTCTTGCGACATTATTTTCTCTCTCCTGCTGTCACTGGCCTCTTTTCCAGCCACAGCCACTGACACACTCTCTAGCTCTACTGCAAGAGCCTTTTTGGCAAAACGTAATATTGTAACCAGTATAGAGAAAGTTATGTCACCATTTGTCACTGATGATGGTGACACTGTGTAACAGCACATCACAAAAAGAACCACATACTTTAAACAGCTGTCTACATTAGCTTCCTGTCCCTTT
Source organism: Miichthys miiuy (assembly GCA_036365135.1). Lineage (NCBI taxonomy): Eukaryota > Metazoa > Chordata > Actinopteri > Sciaenidae > Miichthys > Miichthys miiuy. Next base: position 36,421 of record JAAROE010000340.1, on the reverse strand, counting down.
TACCTAGAAGCACTGACACGTCTTTTATTTAAACTTCTCTTGTTGATTGAGCTATCAAGCACACATACAACTGGAGGAAAGCTGCACTCGAATGCTAGTTTCCAGACTTGGTAGCTAATTAGCTTCTCAGCTGTAGCTCATTGAACTCCTAGAAACTTACCTTCTCTTGTCAACATCAGTCCGTTTAGATGCTAGCTGGAAAAATGCTCTCTATACAAGGCTTGTAAACTACACTTACCAGAACAACTGTGTGCATTGTGCCTTTGTGCCCCCATAAGTTCAGCTGTCAATCACTAATGCACAGCAGGCTGTCACTCAGAGGCTTGGAGACTGCAGGTACACTTAAAAGGGTCTAAAAGGGAGACTTTTTTGTCCTTCTTTTCAGTAAGTAAATCCTTGACAGCAGAAAGACTCAGTTTTAGTTGGGCTATAATCACAAGCATTTATATGGCAAAAACATCAATGTTTCTCTCTGCTTTTGTCCCACTGATAATTTCAATCTTAACTCTTCATCATCAGTGTCATGCAGCTGTAAGATAACTGTCTTTTTGTTTTTGGTCTCTTTCAGACTTCCATTTCTTGTTTCATCAAATCAAAGCTTCTCTGTCCCATTCTGTCATTACAACCTAACCTTCACTCTATTTCTGTCTTTTCTGCTCTACTCCTCCATCTTATTTTCTATCACTTGTTGTTGGCTACCAGTTTTTCCTGATTCCCTGTTTCTCTAGACTCTCCCATGACTTCCTCCTTTTCTGTCGCTTAACTCTGCTTCCTCCCCCTCTTTCATTTTCCTCCCTTTCCCCAGCCTTCTTTCTCCCTTTGCGTTCTTTGCTACAGTGAGACGTGTAGATATATTTCTTGCCGAGGCCTCCCATGCATGGCTTCTCTCCATTCAAATGCAAATAACACGGGCCAATTATGGCTCAGCATGCGGTTATGTCTGTGTTTGCAAGAGCACATTCAAAGGCACATTGTGTCGGGGGAGATTTGAGTTAGCCAGCGTAGCATCCCCTCTGGAACTGCCAGCGGCAGATAAATTAGGACCTCAGGCTCACAAAAGCAAAATAAATCATAATATCGGAGCGTTGCTGACCCATATTTGTTAATGTGGGTGCTCATTGCCACCTATATTACTGCCATTGTGAGAGTGTGTGTATCAGGAACTGGGACTGCTTCATGGCTGATTGCACCGACAGAAGGCATTCGGCTTTCATTCACACGGATGACAGTGGAATCAGTGTTGTGGCTTTGTTGAGGCTTCACACATATCTGCTATTACACTGACTTGGTGCATTCATTCAAGCCTTATTTATAGCGCAGGGCATGTCTTCAAATAGACACATTCTGCTGCATTCTGATATTAACTCAAGAAACAGTGTGTCCCATGAGGATTCAGTAATGGTGGGGATTGAAATGACGTAGTCATCCCTCCGTGACCTTTGTGACACTCTCCCTCCTGAGTGCTGGAACAAGTGGTCATGACCCTTTAGAGTTTCTGATCCGTTCTTGTGAGCTGGTGTGTGACTTGGCTTGGAAAGGTTAAAAGAAACTAATGTTGGACGTTGTGGGCAGGACAGGGGTGACAACAGGGTGTCTATCTATCCTGATCGTCTCTTGTGAGGTTTTGTGGCACTAAAAACTAAAACTTTGGCAGGCTACCTTTGCCTTCTACCACATATAGAGTATTTATTGGTATGACCACAAGAGTTCACAGTCGTAGTTTTTTTTTTTTTTCTTTCTCCTGTTTAATTTTTATCTGGTGATGTATTGTATTTCTGTGTGTCAGAGGTGTAACCTGGCTCTTACCCAGTGGGAGCTGGGATATGATAGAGCCTCCCATGCCCCTGGAGTGAAACTGGGTGGCTGTGAATGAGCAGTGTAATGATAAGAATGAATGAGAAATGTAAATATAGTCTGAAAACTCATTTATTAATTATCATTCCAACTGTGCAAATTCAAGTCACTGCATATATCAAATACTCTGATGACATTACCATACTTGCATACTTGCACTCCTCATGGACGATAACTCTGTGTTAAGTTATCAGGACTCCATCTCCTCCATTACACGATGGTGCACAAACAGTCACCTGGAACTGAACGTCAAGAAAACAAAAGAACTGATTATCAACACTTCCAGCACTTGCAGGCCCATCCATAACCTCATAAAGATCAATAATGATCCGTTGAGATTGTGGAGTGCATTAAATACCTCCAACTCACCCTGGACAATAAACTGAACTTTGATCAACACAACACTGACATCCACAGACACTGCCAACAAAGACTCTCTGCCACCCGCAAACTTAAAGCACTTTCTGTTGCTCCCCACCTTCTATTGCTGCTGTACAAAGGTGTAGTCCAACCCATTCTCCTGTACTGTGTAACCTGCTTCTTTAACATGCTAACTGCCTCCAATAAGAACAAACACACATCACACATTCAAAATCATTGGTCTCCCAACCCCCAATCTCTCAGACCTCAACAGTAAAGCCATTACACACAGAGCATGCGGTATAGCACACCACCCCTTCAACTCATTCTTCACACTGCTCCCATCTGGTCACCGATACAGGTCCCTGACCTGTAAGTGAGCACGCTATGGCAGGAGTTTTGTCCCTTCTGCCATAGCATCTCTCAACAAAGCACGCCGGTAACCACCATGTGTGGGAGCTACGGGTATGGGGTAGGGGAGGAGAAATGTGCTGTACTGAATGTTTATTTCTGTGGCTATGTTGTGGTGTTTCTATGTTTTAATGTACCTGTGTATTTATGTATGTAAGAGAAAAGTGCTGTGTCACCATCAGCCCTCTGCGTTGCAGGAAGATGATCTATGAGTAGTTAGGGCTTCCTCTGTCCTGCTACATGAGGGATGACTGAGATGTCACACCATGTCCAGACCTTTTCTCTTTCACTGCCAAGGGCCATGTCTCCGCCTGCTATTTTTCACCATCCACTTACTCTGACCCGCCCAGGAACCTGTATCACCACATCGTGAGGTATTTCAGTGGCCTGACTAAAATCATTAACCCTCGTGCCCACTCCATGTTAAATTTAGCCTGACTGATCGAGCATTACATTAGCTGCGTTAACAGCCAATGAATCCTTCACCTGAGGGTAGTTTCAGAGTCCTAAATGCATTTGGTTTCCCCAGTAGGTGAAATCAAATGAATGTGTTATACCACATATATATCACAGTGTGGATGAGAATGCTCTAAATGAACTCTGATCACTTTTATTTAAAGCAAAGCCCTAATAAGGAATAGTTGCTTAAAAAACGATGCTCAAAATAGTGTGTTTGATTTTATTTCCTCTCACCCCTAAATCCCACCAGACATGGCTGCGACACTTTACAGCTACGATGTTTTTTTGCTGAATGCTACAAATACATATCTGATCTAGGGTGCTGAACTGGATGCTGTGACCAGCTGCATCAAACGGCACAGAGCAGATCAAACTGGTCAGAAGTTAGACACAGAAATGGCGTCGAACGGACCAAAACAGTACTGCAGCCGTGACGTCACACAGCCAGTTCAGTCTACTGGAATCCAAATGCAGTGACTGCAACAAGGGTTCAGTATACATGTATGAAGAATAAAAGCATGGTGCCTTCACACCTTCCTCCTGGTCACAGTTCACTGATTTGAACTCTGTCCTCTGTAACACTTGCCTGTCATAGGCTGCCTATAATCCTGTCTTGTGAGAGTGATTTATCACTCCTCATTGAAAATGAATTTGCTCCACCTTTCTCACTGAATTCATTGTTTTCTGCCGAGGCTGAAAGAGAGCAATTTGATTGCTTATTGGGGGCTGTAGTCTGCCAGGAAGCTTTGCAGCCAGACACAGTAATTTAGTCCTAAAAAGACACGAGACCTGAACATAAAAAAAGCTTAGACAATAGATCAACAAGCTAGACAATAAATTTCAGTCCAAAATCAGGAGCTTGTGCTGGGCTGCTACTCACTGAATATATTTACATCTTGTGTTGTGGATGATTTATAATCCTGGTTATGGTCTTATTTGGAATGCACTTAATATGTATCTCTGTACCCTGTATTGAAGGTGCTACCATGGAAACAGACCATGAAAATAAGAGTAACCATAATAAAGTGTATACATGTTTCAGTGTTTGAGTAATATCACCCGATTCCAGCTACTGTATCATAATATTATTATTATTTTATTATTATTATTATTTTAATAAACAGTGTAGACGGTTTTCTAGGATGTCAGGTGGACAACATGTTTACATGCAGCAAATCCAGAACAGAATGCATGAAGTATTCTTCTTCTGTATATTCACTGTAAAGGGAAGCTGTAATGACCTACAGCATCAAATATTGATTTTAACCTATTTGACCTTGAAGTATTGATCATTAAACATCTCCAAAGGCAAATCCTTAACCAAGAAAAACCTTTCCGAATACATTTGAGATGAGTTTCTGGTGGTTTCTGAACCAAAAGAAATGCTCGCATGATTTAATGGGCTTGTGTCCCTGGACATCACTGACTTTACTCAGCTTAGGTCCCCAGGTGTTATGATAGAAATAGCAGAACCTGATCCAAAATCCCCAAACCCCATGTCATGCATTTTCCACATATACCTAACTTTCATTTATGCAGGGAGTCCATTCAGCTCCATTTTAGCACCAACACCATGTTGTTGAGGCAGAGACATTTTTCATTTCTCTCTCTCTCATTCAGTTGTGGATGATAAAGTAGCAAACTTTTTTTGTTAAAACCATGCTGCTGGCGCTGTACAGTACATTTGAATCATCAGTATCTTCTTCCTCACAATATCTTTCCTGAGAGCTGCTCACAACTGGCCTATTTTAGAGAAACACATAAATCCAATGATGGATGTGTCAGTCCTAAGAGCTCTAAGTGTCCAGTGGATTTTAGTAATAAAAACAGGCTTCCAAAACTGTGAAAGGTTACAGGCCAGACCAGAGGACGTCTAAAGGGCAGCACACACCCTCCACATCATGTAACATTGTGGCATTTCGTACCCGGTATTAGATGCCCTTCAAATGTGCCATCAGGGAACTCAGAGGACTGAATGTGATAAAATGACTGTGTTCCTGGAGTGTTGATCCATGTCACCAATGAGAAAAAGTGGAACTAGTCCTGACAATAGACTGTATAAAACATGGACGTATTCTCCCACCCACGTTTGTGAAGAGCCATTGTGAAGCTCAGTGTGGTGACTCTGGGTGTTGCTATCAGTCCCGCCTCTGCTGCCTCCCAGAGAAGTGGTTGAAGCTGAGGCAGGCTGAATGGGTATAGGCGCTCAAACACAGCACCCACCTGTCAAACAAAGCAGCCACACTCTTAATTCTGTCTAACTTTAAGCCTTAATTTGATGTCAACAGGTGAACGGGGAAATTAGCTATAAAGACCAACTACATATGTCCATAGGTCCAGAAGCATTTAAACAGATATGTTACTAAGAACTCTCTCAGATATCTGCGAAGGAGGCAGTTCACTAAGAAGTGATGGTTAACAGTCTGTAGTACTGGAAACATAATTGCAGAATGCAGTCCTCATTGGCAGGGGATATTAATCAACTGTGCATGTGACCTGATTAATACTACGGGTCCCAGAATTCTGGGACCTGTAGAACTGCTGTGATTTTAATATAGAAGTCAAGACATGATTTTATGCTGCTGTGAACAGCAGAAGTTAGGAGTGTGCAGCGTCACCAGCAGCTCACTGTGACTGCTCCTTTCCTTCCTGCAATATTTCAAACTGATGAAAATGACTGTTGTCTTCTTTTATAGACACATTCTTGATGAATGACAGATAGATGATAGATAGACGGACTGATAAACACATTTCCTCTGACTACTAATAAGTCAAGTCAACTTGTGTTTGTTTCTGCACTTCTTTGAGCATTTGTTTGATATTGTAGAATTTCATTGGACAAGGTCGCTTTTGGTAGTATATTTTGATAAAAGGAACAGTATACCTGATACTGTTGTTCTGTGACCAGCCTCAACTCATGGCTCCTCAGGCCTTACACTCAAATAAACCTTGAATTTCATTTTTCAACATAGTTTAGTATGAGCTCACTCAATGTTGTTTTCAGTTAGACACTGTTAGCTCTCATGTACAATGTTGTCCGCTACAGAAGATCTGACCCTGCCTTTCAGCATGGCATTTATCTTATTATAGTGTAAGAATTGCCACTGTTGAAAATATGAGTCCAAACTCCTTCAGCACTCTCTGCTGCTGCAAAAGGAGATAATAGATAATAACCTTTTAAATAGGTCAAGATTGCAAGATGAAGAATTTTCTCTCATTTCACCAATGCACCTGTTCATTTGTCTACACTGGAACTGACTCCTTCAGTGGTTTTGGTCACTGCAGCAGTGTTACACATTTTGAATTACACATTACAAGGTATACAAGGCCTTGAAGGAAAACCCTCACATTGTTCTTTGTGTTGTGCACATTCTTCATACATACATTTGTCACATTGCTCTCAGCAGTGTATGTATTAGGGGAAACTCTTACCAGGAAAATTTCTGCACTCTGGACGAGAACTCTCCGTAAGGGTAAAAGACTCTTGATTCTGTCTCCTCTTGTCCTCTTTACCAAACTGTCACAGAAGCTGGTACCCTGTATTTGGAGGCTTGACAGCCCATGCTTTGTGCTGGACTGTTGAAATGATGAAAGGTTTAGGTGTTAGCCAGCAGCTGTGGACTCCAGGACGTCCCAGGGTGGTGACTGTGTTGTTGAAGCCTTTATTCATGATTCATCTCACCTCTTACTGCCAGGGATTCTGGTTTCCTGTCTTGTTTCCTTTTCCTTCCTTTTGTAACTCTGTTTCACTGTGTGTGGTGCTCTCCATGGGGTCATCGAGAAACAGCTAACCGTTTGCTCCTTTTCTTTCAGCCTATTAAAGCCCCATTGTGATCCCTGTCGATACAGAGCAGACAGAGATGTCTTCTGCATACAGTAAACTGTTGGACGTTGCAATATTCATGGAGCTGAGCATAGGGTGCAACAGGAAAGCTAAAGCTGTAAATAGACGTACCGAGATCAGGAAGAGTCAGACTTGACTGGAATTCCATTTCACAAGTCCACCGTTTCCTTTTTTCCCCTCTTTTTGTCTTCTTCGTCCTTTGTTCATTCTGAACAATGCTGGCATGTCGCTGCCACCTTCTCTCAGCCTGCCGACCTGCCAGGAGCAGCAATCAGCTGATATTAGCTCACTTTCACGCTTTGAAGACAAGCTGAGTTTCACACCTTGCCTGTTTTAGGAGAAGTCATTGTCATGAACAGCAGCTTGTGTGATTAGACAATTAAAATGCGATCAGATCGGGCTGGAATCTGACATGTAGTGTTATGACAGTCTTTGTCTCATTTTCTCTGACTCTTTCTTTCTAGCCTGACTGGGCCCAGACTTTATAGTCTCTAGAGTTTATGAGGACTAGAAACAAAGAGATGTGACAAAAGCTGAAAAAGTGGGAACTAGGTAGGCAGGTAGCTGCATGGAGGGGGAGAGGCTCTTCGTGGACTTCAACCGTCTGCAGTCACATGTGACATGTGACAAGTAAAAGTATTCAACCTCAGTGAGTTCCACCAGAATTGCAAAACTCCATCTTGTTTAGGGCTATGATTAGCTGCCTGCATCAGAGCAATGCAGGAGAATGAAAAATATGGCATGGTTCTATTTTATCGTACAAGGAGCAATGCGAGTGAAGGAGGCTGAACAAAGTTTGGAACAACATGTGTTTGTTTTTGGATTCAAAGAGAAGTCAATGACAGCAGATGCTTGGACCTGAAGCTGGCAGTGCATCCCAATCAATCTTCTTCCTCTTCTATGAATAAGGCCAAGGGCCCAGTGAGGACAGAGAGACCTGATACGGATTTCATATATTCAGATTTTATTTTTATTATTATTCTTATTATTGATAATCAGTAGCTTTGCTGGTATGATATATTTCTCCGTGTTAGCCCGTCAGATATTGTGCCTAATTTTGTGCACCTCCAGAGATAAAAATCAACCAGACAATGAGGATGAAGACTTGAAGCAAATCTAAGCGTACAGGAAGTCTTTCATATGTGAAAATGACTCTGTCAAATACTTTTTTTTTAGAACATGGACATCAGAAATCTTTATCTTCTGTCAAAACAAGCTCTTTAGTTTCATGCATGAATATCTGTGTGGACAACACACACTGATAGAAAGATTCAAACAAACAAACGGCTACGGCACTGGTGTGTCTTGGATCAGTTGTGTTACATGCAGTTTAACTTGTTAAATAGATCTTTCAGCCTTTAGCTGTTAAAATAGAATATGCACTGTTGCTTCCACTTATTCCATTTATTATACATTTGATCAACTCTCAATGTTCTTTTTTGTTAACTTCCTGTTTTGAAGTTTTATAATTTCACCGTCTAAATTACTTAGTTTAGTTGAAATAAATTCTGGCCGTGCTTTCTTCAAGGTCAGTTCAATATTAAACATTGCTTTTATCTGGTGTTAATTACATGGGCCCCTGCCTTCATTCATATATTCTATTAGAATAAGTGAATGAGTAATATAGCAGTTTCAGGGTGATTATTTTAAATTAACTGCTATTAAGTGAACACAGCACAGTTTTATTATGATAGAGCCAAGAGGGCAGATCATTTGAAAATGTGAAGGTTTAAATTTAAAATGCACAAAGATGAACTGAGCGATTTTGATTGAATATGTATAGTGATACGATAGTTCAGGTTGCTTTATGTTGTTTACATCGACATTAACACTGTCAGAGTTTGTATCATTTGTGTTTCTTCCAAAAGTTATTAGTCTTGTTATTTTGTGATCCTTTCAAAAGAGGAATAAGGAAGCAGCCCTCTACTTCCATGCTTTGTTCATTCCTCCTTCAGACCTCTGACTGTACTGAGCACGGAGAGATCACTGTAGCTTTCCAACCCAGTCACAGCTTGCATATGGCTATAGTCATGATAGCACTTGTGGGCTATGTGCTTACTGTCATTTTTTTCCCAAGTCTATTAGCATGCGAGGCTAACGCTCACCTTCAAGGTGTTACCCTCCAATCATCACACACACACACACACATGCATGCTTGCACATGTGTTGCCCTCAGGGAGACAAGTCCCTGAGCTCCAAGGTTTCAATGCCGTGCCTGGAGGATGTGTACCTGAGCGATGAAGCTGCAAATCATGGGTACTGAGGATTCCTGCAAAATCACTGCAGCTGTTCACATATATTGCTTTGATATTACAGTTCCTTTGATGCAACACCCTCAGGGCTTGGATTGCATTTTGCCTTCAAGACAGCTGAAAAATCTCCAACTCGACTTTGAAGCAGAGACAGTGGCCTGGATCAGCATGATCTCTGTCTCCAGGGCAAACACAAGAACATGAAACTGCCAAACGCTACAAGAAAATAAAACCTATTAGGTACAGACAGGCTATGAATAAACAGACTTCGGATTCCACTTGGCTGTTGAAAGATGCTCAGTTTGGCAGAATTGACTTCATTGTATGTCTTTTATTCAAGTAGTTTTGTAAAGGTCACAATGGTCCACCAAAAGTGGAAGGAATTAGAAACTCCACAGCTCCTTCAAGACATCCTGAGAATGGCTAATATTTCACTTGATGTAAAAGGTGTTATCTCCACAGTTTGAAACATTGCTTCCTTTGTGTGTACGCAACACTTTTTGTACCTCTTGAATTCAGCAATGGGTCAATTATGCGTATTAACTCTGGTGGTTTTTGTGAAGCCATTAGGTGCCAGCGTTTGTCTTTTACAAGGCAGGCCATATGGATTTTATTGATCGTGAGTGGTCTTAACAGAACACTTTAAGACCTACATAAACATTTACTGTAACAATGTACCCGTTTGGACTCGGGAGCATTCATAATGCAGTGCTGTAAATCTAAATTAGTCTAAGTGTCTCTGTAGATATTTCTGCCCATGCAGCTCATCTTGATGTTATTTGTTCTGGATGCATTTCAGCAGCGATGATTACTCTTGATATGTTGTAACTTACCTCTAATGTCTCCTAACCTATTGTCTACTACCAGCAAAGACTGATGGGAATGGAAGTCCGATCTGCCTGTAGTTCTACTCTTGTGTCAGTTATGATTTATGATTTCTCCTAATTAACTAAGTCATCTTGAAATCTTGATCTGCATACATGGAGTCATATTTATGACTAAATGAAATAATTAGAATTTTATTAATTCATAATTATGGATGGTGTAATGGTGACATGCTTTAATTACAAGATCATGATTACAGAAAATAGAGATGACCTCGGTCACATCTGGAAGCATCTTTGCTAGTAAATAGAAGCGCAGCAATCGTGCTTCCTTCAAAATGTAAACATTTAATGTATGTATTCATTTAATGTATGAATGAAATGTGAAGAGACACGCTTTTATGTGAAGATTAGAAGAGACTTTTAAGTTTTGTTATTTCCTGGATTTTTATTGTGTCGTGTTCTTGGAAGACTGGAAGTCGGAGTCTCTCTTCCAGCTGGCTCAGACTAACAAGCCTTTGACTCTTATCCTTCAGACGAGGCTGCAAGGTCAAAGGCTTTGTTCCTGCAGGGAGTCTCAGTCTGTGGCTGTGAGGTGCTCTGGACCGTATCCTATTCTACTGTTTCTCTCTTTACCACATGGGTCTCATCAAGAGCACTCTGTTAAAGCCTGGAGAGGCAATGCTTTTTTTTTTTTATTATTGAAGTGTGTGTGTGTGTGTGTGTGTGTGTGTGTGTGTGTGTGCCCGGTACAACATTGCTTTTCTTTCTGGTGAGGACAGAGGCCATTATAATGAGTATAACAAATGTAGGTTTGACCCAGTGATGGTCAAACCTACATTTGTTTTGATTTTATCTGAAAAGATTTTCTTTGTGCAGTTTAGATTATCAACAAAATGATTGAAATATGTTTGTTAATGTGTTAGTCATAAGAACTTTGTAAGCTGACAATATATCAGCTCTGCATGTTTGTCAGCTTATTGTACAGTTCTTCTGCCACCTAGTGGCCCAAAAGTGATATAGAGACCTCAGTTCTTACCATGTGTATTCACAGCATGTTTTGTAGTGATGGGAAGTTCGGTTTAGGAGTCAGATCATTTGACTCAGCTCACCAAGAAGAGCCGGCTCTTTCGGCTCCCAAACGGCTCTTCATTTTACCACTTATACCTTAAATAATTCAACCAAATTTAGTTCTGATTTTACTTATGATTTGTATGTGTACACATATATCATGTATATATTCAATACATCCTTTGTACTGAAGCATTCAAAAGTAAAAATTACATTTTCTAATATCAATAAATTGCTGTAGGCAATTGTTTTCATTGCGTTTACAACTCTCTGAAACCGCCCAATGAATGCACTAACTTTTGTAGAAGCTCTCTGCTACACAGAGCAGATAGAAACACTGATAAACACTATAAAAAGCATAGAAATTTAAAAAAGGTATTGACTGTTGGATGCACGGTTCTCATGTGTCCGTGAAGGTTGTTTGTGGACCCCGCTAGATAAAAAATGCAAAATTCTGCATTCCGCCTTTGTGTTTTCACAATTTTTAAAATGCGTCCAAATGCTGCTTCTTTTCTACTATCACTCAACGGCTCCGTTGTTCACTTAAAAGAGCCGGCTCTTTTGATTTTGAATTCAAAACAAATGCCACATAAACTGACAACAATGAAAGTGTTCACACATGTTTTACTGACATTTTACTGATTTCCATTTGCCATTGTTGCCCCTGATTAAGATCAATGTACGCATCATGAAGAGTACTAAAAAAAGAGCTGAATAATGTCATCTGTGGCTCTGCTTCCAAGAAGTCTCAGAAAATAGCCATTATTGACTCAACTCTGTCTTTTCCAACTTTATGAGTCTAATATCAAACTGCCGGAGTGCCCTTAAGCCTTAATGAGACTTATTGTACCAGATTTGGGAAAACTAAATTACACTTGGTGAAATGAAGTGAATTTTCATAAATAACAGCCATGGGAGCTAACAGCACGTGTTTCTAAAGAACAAGTTTGACTACAATGCAAAATAATCTCTTTTGGGTGTCCTTTGTGTTTTTATCAACACTGTGGAAGCAGTCAATCCAGCTGAATGGATCACAACTATTGTGTTTGACTTATTTACTGTAAAATCATTTCAGCCTGGAAAAATCAATTCTTGTCTCTCTTTCATTGAATTCTCTGAAGAAAGCAGTGTGTCGCTCCTTTTCTCCACGATCGTGTTACATCTCAGAAATTGGTGGTGATCCAAAAGTGTCAATTAAGAAACAAAGCAGCTCTGTGAGAAACCTCTCCATCACAGAATTAAGCCGCTTAACTAGATCATTTTAAAAAAAAAAAAAGATCACACCTTGAAAAACAGCCTGAAGACTGACATCATTGTCTCAGTGGGAAGCGACTAATTGTGGTTGCACTTGAATGTGAGTTAATGTAGAAAAAGATAAAGTAAGCAGTGCAGAAATTGCTCTCATTGGTCTCCTGAGAGGCAAATTACTCTGCTTGACCTGAAAATGGAACTAACGGGCTGTTTTGTGTTACATGCTGTAAACTACAGAGATATTGATGTGTCAGGGCTTTACAGAGCACGCAGAAAAATCTGCTTTCAGCACAGGAAGTCTCTCTTTGTCTGCTGCACAATAACACTAATTGCTTCTTGGATAGAATAAACAATAACTGTCAACTTGAAATAAAAGCAACATACTTTTTGTATGAGTTCTGTCTTTCATAGCTTTAGCAGCAGAAATGCAGAGAAAAGACACATTTAGAAACAAAGAAAAAAAATATTTGTCATAACTTTATGAAAAAAAATCTCTTTTACTAGATAGCATGGCTTCATTTCCCTAAGTATACATCACACATAACCCTGTAGGCTTAAGGACTGAGGAGGTGAAACTGGGTCCTTAAACAGAACATGATGGATTTCCTTGGTGAACTTTGCCTCTAGCATCTCATTCCACGCACGGAGGAAAGGAATCCCGACACCGAGCTTTTACCCTTGAAATGGGATTCCTGAAATGCTTGGATCCAGTCGCTGGCGGTAAACTTTCTCGCTCTGGAACAGTGACCTTCTGCTTATTATTGTAGACTAACGAGGAAGACTTGCTTGCAGCTCCTCCTTTAAAACAAGAAAAGGTCACACGTGTCTCAGCAGACACTGAATGAGAACAATATTATATTTGCTCTTTTATGTGATGCAGCCTTGTGTTTGTTTTTCCTCCCTCAGCCTCTGGGCTTTATGTGCACTAGGACAAATCACAGAGGCTCTCCACACCTTTCTCCCCCCGTGTGCATTAATGCATCTTTCATAAACCCTTCAGTCTGTTTGTATATGCACTTATGTGCTTGAGTAAACTGAAGCAGAAAGATACACACGTGTGCCAAGTGACCAAGAAATGGAAAATGTGCTGCTGAAAGGCAGAGTGTGTGAAAGTTTAATTGACCAATGTGCTGGCAGTTGGGTACGGTCATAAATGCTACGTCGTATAAAATTCACACAAGTCGTAAACAAAGTCAACCTCATCTGCTTATTTGCTCTCATTATCATTATTAGCCTTGAAAGTTTTTGTTGTTGTTTGTTTTTTGTTAATTATTGCTGTGAACTGCTGCCCCACCACACCAGGGCTGCCTGTTGTAATTACACATGCCACACCTGGGCTGTAATCCAAACTGCTCTATGCGGAGTTTTTTACAGCATTAAAAATACAGTAGCACCTCGCTAATCTGACGCCTGCAGGCATGCAGGTTGCTTGGAATAGTGAAATGCTTGGATTATTGTAATGCATTCAAATAGTTGGCCCAAGCTTAAGGTGGAGGCACATTTTTAGGCTGCACTCACTGCATTTCTGAAACTGCTTAAAACCTTCCACAGGTGGAGGCCAAATTCTTCCCAGATCAGCATGCTAGTGGAGCCCTGTGAGAACAGGTATAATATTTTCACTCTGGTATGCTGGAAATTAGAGAAAATAGTAATAGGTATAGTAATAATTTTGATGCCCTACATGGTTTTAGTGTTGAACGTTGGCGGTATTGACTGCAGGTAATACATGCCTTAATGCATGACTTTACTCAACATTTATTACTCATTTTCTTTGACCACAGTGACTGTACTATCACTAGTGCCACTGCTCTCACAAACCCAACACAAAATGGACAGACATGTAAACACTTACACCCTCACTCAACCGACTGACACCTTGACACCACAAGTCATACAACCCTAGCAGGAGCAGGAGTCACGCTGCTGAAACACCTCTCACCCCACATCTCTTCCCATCTCTCCTCTTTCTCTGCTCCATTAGGAGCTGATGGGTTTATAACCTCACAGACGACAGAGTGTGCAGTGATCATCGTGATGTGTGTGTGTGTGTGTGTGTGTCTGCATTTGTATATGTCCATCTCTGTGAGAATCAGCAGTTAGAGCAGAGAGTCAAGTGGCACTTTGGAGAGTAATAATTAGGATTATGTGACAGTTAGGGCAAGAGACGACACATACATATGGTTAATGTTTTCTAACATTTTCCAGCCCAGGTTGCATGAATGTGAATTTGAGACTAATCTGATGGTGAATTTGTAAATGTCATGGGACATAAAAAATGTTGGTTTTTTTTTGTTTTTTTTCACTGTGCTGTTAATGGTTGTTGTTTTGGGTATGACATATGCTATTTTCAAGGAGCGCTAAATGATTTCCAACATGTTTACTACCTTGATCTCAAACAATAACAAAATATGAATATGTCAGTCTCAGACCATGTCTGGTCAGGACTTTGAAGTTGGGAAACTCAGGACTGGGTTTGAATAAACATAATCTTTAAGTCTCCACTAGTCCTCACAAGCATAGAAATGCATTACTGTGTGTGTGTGTGTGTGTGCATTCTATAGATCCGTACCAGCATCTCTCCATTGACTCTGTTACGGTTAGCAGGTCTGCACAGTGATGCAGTGAGGATCCCATTACACCCACTACACCCATTTCTAATGCCATCTTTTTATTGACACACGTGTGGGCTGCATTATATCACACATGGACCGCTGTGTGTGAGATTTTTGAATTCTGAACATCATACTGTAGCTACATATTGGAAAGAGTAATGTGTTTGATATTCTGTCAAGCCCCTGTGAGGTGTTTGTGTGTTTACTATGACAGCTTGCACTGCATGCTGAGCCGCCTCAACTGCACTGAATTATTCACTGAAAGTCACTGATGCTTAATGTGGCCATGCTGCCTTGCAGGATTCACTAAATAAAGAAGAAGAAGAAAAAATGTTCGGCTATCAATAAATGAGGCGGCTGTGAGTTGGGTAGTTTGGAGGATAGAGGACTAGCTAAAACCAGGACCTATGATAAAGTATGCAATATGTATGGAGTGTAGCAGTCTAAATGGTATGGCCAGTAGTGTGGCAGTAGGAGCAGTGGTAGTTCATACAGTATCTGGCATTAAACGCAGTAGTTTAACCATGTGAGGCTGTGACAGGGTGACAAGTAACATGTTCAGGGTGTAGGAGGGTTTCTGTGCGTGAGCTGACGGAGTTATAGAACAGAACAGGCTGGACTCCTGCATGTTGCTGGTTGTAATGAGGAGTGTTGGTGCATACTGAAAGATGATGAGGATAAATGGTGTACATATACAGTCTGCAATATTTAACAAGGAGGACAGGACTGGTTTATAGGTGACCTCGGAAAAGAGGGAAAAAAGGAACATACTTGTTTATTGATTTTGTATGGATATGAATTTCAATCATCCGGCTAGGAGGGCAACAAGAACAAATCAAGAGATTCTTTTGCTGCTTAGAAACGTATCTTTGAGTAAACAAGATGAAAATGAACTGGTTTAGTAATAACTGAGGAGGATGTAAACAGATTTGATTGAACAATGTGTGAGACGTGTACATTCACACAGTAGCAGTGTTAGTGACAACAGCAGTTAAAGCAGTAGCAGCGATGATTGAACTAGCGCTGGTAAGTAATATCATTTATTGACTTTCATGATACAATTGTCTTACATCATCATAACACACATTCTGCTGTCTGATTTTGTGATTCAGAGCGAGCTGTCATTTAATACCTAGTGACATTTTGCTGATATATGATATGAAGGCTTTGGTCTCATGATTCAGATGTACACAGGTCATTGATCTGAGCTGCATTTCAATTAGTTTTCTTTTTCATGATGCTTTAATCTACACATACATGAAATACAAAATATAAATAATGAAATAATAATTCCAACCATTCCCCTGTGTTTGTTTTAGTTGTGACAGTAATAACAGTGTAATAGTAGTGGTATTCAGTCAAAGTAATCACTACTTAGTAAAATAAGTTTGTATTACTGTTTCTCAGGCTAGAACTACTAAAATTACAACAAATATATCTATCAGTATTAACTACCTACATACACCGGTAAGTGGTTTAGTAAATAACAGACTGAAATAAAAGACATTGATCATGGCGATATGATCCCATATACAGTATATCCGTCACATGACACTGTATCACTGATTGAAAAATGGAGCAGGTTGTCCATCCTTTTTCCAGGCAATCTCCCGGCACCAGGTTGTGCCGCTGCAGTCTCCCACCCTGCCATCCTGGCTAGATAAGCTGACTGGCTGGATGAGGATTGCCTTGATATCCTTCCCAGCCCCCAAAAAGTAGCGGTTTGTGTATCACAGATGATGGGTTGTCACAGCTGAGTGTGAGAGATAGTGCTGCTTGACAACATTGCTTCCAGAGCATAAATTGAGTTGGTATCACTGTCCTGTGACGCTCTGACGCTGTGTGATGTGAGTTTTTTTCAGGGGCGACTGCATTTGCAATCTGATGCAAGACAACTTCTGTTTATGATCTTGTTTTTTTACTCAGTGGATGCATTAAAGGCAGCGGCCACGTAGAAATATTTGACTTGTTAGAGTATGATGTAATGTCTGTTTTTGTCAGAGAAAATAGCTTTCCTTCAACACCTGAATACCGTTCTGCTTTTATCACATTTCCATTCTCTGATATTATAGCAGGCTGCTACTTCAGCTGAATGATTTTCATGTCCTCTAAACATCAGCTCCAACAGTCACGTCAAGTTTCACACTTACTGCTATCACCTCATTTTTACTCTCTCACAAGATTCAACCCAAAGCCCAACACTTGGGCGCCTGTTTGATCAGAGCAGAGACAGTCAGCAGAAACAACGACCGTGCGCTTTTGAAGCCTTTTCGATGGGTAGAAAACGTAAGATCTCCTGAAGTTGGACAATCAAAGGGCCTGACGAAGTGAAGTGGATTCATCAGGACAGGGGCAGATAGACAGGAAGCCTGAACCTCTGATCACACAGTCCTGTCTCTTTAGGCACTTTGACTATGAGCAAAGCATTTTGTCATTTTGGATTTCACGTCACAGAAAATTTAAGAAAAAAAACAGAAACACTGTAGAACTGATTTAAATGATGTGAAATGTGAAGTGGGCCACATGGGTGATGGCTGTTCCAGGGGTGTTGCTGTGAGGACAGGAGGTTGAGTGAAAGGATGTGCTGATGTGGAGCGCTCTGTCTGTGTTGAGGAGAGGACGTTTGGTCTTGAATGAGAAAATTGTGTTTGCACAAGGCTCTTGAAACTATATTGTGTAAGCAAGTGGAAGTAGAAGCTCTAATCAGGCTCGTTCACTGCTTATGTAAGCAGAGTGCGTTAAAGTACATGTGGGCTGAGTCATTGGAAAGCTCCATGTAAAGTCTTCTTCCTGTCTCTCTGTGACGTTGTCTTGTACACCTATTCCATTTTCTTGTTATATGAATGCTCTTTAAGTTCAGATCTTCAGCACCGTTCTCCTGACCATTGCCGTGTCCCACCTGTCATTTCTAACTAAAACACTGCTGGCCTGAATAATTTCAATAGTTCAGTTGCTACTTTTTGCCTGTGACATACATTAAACACAAATGTGATAAAATGGCTGCTCGTCTGGAGCGTTAAAACATTCCAACGCTTGGAAATAGGATAACGACATACAGTATCTTGACGTAACAATGCCGACCTGCAATGTCATACGTCACAACAATAAGCTCAGTTCATATGTCTTTGTTGTATCTCAGACAGCTGTGAAAATGTCTTTCCAAAAAGTATCCTGGAAAAGGTCAGGAACAATTAAAGTCAAAGTGAAAGATAAAAATAAATAAATAATAAAAAAAAAAAATCAGCCATAAAAATCACACAAAGAGAAGCAATGACACACACACACACACACACACACACATATTTACTTTCTACGAAATTATCAGGAAATTAAGGAAGCCAGAGATTTGAGCATCGTCTCCCAAAATCATCTCAATACATTTGCAGGAGTGTGTATTATCATATATTTTAAAAGCCTGCTTTTAATGCATTTTTACTGAAAAATCAAAATGAATGTTCTGTTCTTTATGTTGAGCGGAGCAGGTTCTTTTTCTTCTGTGGTGGACACGTGTTATTTCGATAAATGTGGCCTGTGTTATTCAAATGCTCTCACTGTCACCACACATGTCACCAAATCAAGCAGGACTGAAGTCTGAAGGACTCTAATCTAAATAGGTGAGACGGGGAAACATGGCTAGTGCACTAAAAACTCCTCCTGTGGAAAAACTGTGACCTGTCATACTTCAAGTAGTTCTGCTGTGCAGTCAGGGGTTATTACACACATTACAGGTGCACTCACTTTCAACTTCACCTCTAAATAAAGTGGTTTAGTTCATCTGGATAAACTGTTGGTTTATTTCTTTCTCATCGTCTGACTGCTTGTAATTCTTTTCCTGCATCTCAGCAATTACTTTATTGAGAACAATGTCACATCAGGTGGACATGATTGCCAAAAATGTAAGAAAACAAAACCCAAATTACTTCTAAGAAGAATTTGCCTTTAATAATACTTGTAGTAGACATCTGACCAGACTGAAATCCAAACTTGATTGGTCATTTCCAAACTGTTGTGGGAAAAAGTGAGGTCATCAGATGGAGTCAGGCTATACAAGGCAAATATTTTCTATTATCATCCTCCTGCCCTCTGCAGTGTTGCACCACACTACACAATATAAACCCAGCGAGACCTTGCTGTGCTTCATATCCTTTGTGTGCTAAAGTGAATAAGAGCATCTGGGGACACAGTTTAAGTGTTGCTGTGTTTGTGAGTTCCATGGGCAGAGAGCAGGTTGTGATAATTGAGATGATAGGCCTACTCTTTTACTCCGAATGGATTGAAAACAAACCTGAAGAATGTGTGCGTACACGGTTATTATTAGGATGCAGCGAGGTTCAGCTGCCAGGTGCCTTTCCAGTCTCTCCATTTGAGTCAGTAATTGTGGTGGATTTCAAAAATGATTCATAACAAAACAGCCACGCTGCAGCCTTTGCAAGACAGAAATTGCATTCTTTCATCTCGCTGTATCAATGTGAATTGAATTTATTTGTTCAGCCCCTATTGAGTCTGTTTCTCTCTCACTCAGTCACACCGCGCACCTCACACACAAGTATGCTTCTGCTATATTTGTGAGGACCTTCCACCGACTTCCACAAAAAGGACCAGTCCAGCACTTTCTTCAGTCAAATGAGATCAGTTTGATCTCTGTGTCCACTACAGAGCAGCACATTTCTTTCCATGTGTGATCTTCTCTCAGTTTCCAGAGACGCCTCGCTCGATGTCTTAGCCCAGCATGACACTGTGCATACTGTTTTTATGTCTAAACATCTGTATGTGAATGGAGAGAGGAGCATGTCAGTGTAGGAGCCATGCTGATGAGACATTCTGTGATTTCCCATCATTCTTTGTGGGGGTACAATGTTGCCAATTTGGCTCATTGGCTGCAAAAACCAAACAAAATGTGGCAGTGCAGCAGGCCGCACAACGCAGAAGTAAACACGGAAGCTGGAAAACATTCTTGGCTATTGCACTGTCAGTAATTTCTATTATCCGCTTATTTCTTTTGGTTTTCTTCTTATTTGGGCGGTTTTCATGCCTTTATTAGTTGTGACAGCTGAAGATAGACAGGAAATTGGGGAGAGCGAGGAACCAGACCTAGACAGCTGCAGCGAGGACTCATCCTTAGTGTTGATAGTACACTGTTTGTGCACCGGTGTGCCTGTTTGTTACCATATTGTACAGATAACAATCACTGGATTACTGTTGACACAGAAGGAACATTTTGTATTTTATGATTATGAGACAAAAAGTCCATCTACCATGCTCTGTGACAAATTGTGAAATTTCTGGCTGCTTTACTTTGATTAACAAAGGAGTCACCCAGATTCCTCGGGTGTGTGTGTGTGTGATATCTGTGCATTATGCTTTGACACAAATCATGTCAAAGCTTCTATGGAGGGTAGCAGTTGCTCATGTACTAAACGTGCAGAGTTTATCATCACATGACTGTAAGATGGCAAACAAGCATGTTTCTCCAAAATGGAATGCCATTGGTTAAAACTTTACCCTTGAGGCTTGAAACCAGCTGCTCGTAGAAGAGAACGCTACCACTGTGAAGGTCTGAAACTGAGTAGATCTCACAAAGATACAAGTAGATGAGCAGTCTCTTTCTCTCGCTTTCTGTCTCCCAATCGACTCTGTTGCTCCTCATTTCTTGGAACTTTTGCCTCCTTTTGTCTTCACACAACCCTCTGGTACATGAAAGAAAAATGAACACAACCTCCCCACCTCCTCCTCCTCACCCTCGCTTTTCTTCTTCTGGGACTAAAAGGGAGAAGGAGAGAGACAGAGACAGAGAGAGTCAGAAACATGTAGTGAGGAAGGGGTGCTCGTGTATGAGAGAGAGAGAGAGAGAGACAGAGAGAGAGAGAGAGAGAGAGAGAGAGAGAGAGAGGCCAGGGCAGAAATGAGGTGGTGAAGAAAGAAGGCATAGAAGGCAGGAGAAATAGCCAGGGCTCTCTTCCTCTCTTATTCTCTCTCTCCTCACATGCCGAGCAGAAGCAGTGCTGGATGCTAATTACTTATTAGATTGCAGATGTGTGTGTGTGTGTGTGTGGATGGGTAGCAGGGCTAATTAGGTTAGCGCCCTGCTAAAATGAAATGTCTTAATGCTGACGCTACTTACGGTATCTCCAACCCAACAACCCCTCCTTCTCCTTCCTATGAGTCCAGTAGCGCTTCATCCAGCCTAAGTGATGGGTAGTAGCTGAAGGACAGAGCAGGGCCAACTGGAAAATGCAGCTGACATCCAGGACAGACAGACATGGGGAGGGATGAGCCAGCCTCAGACGGCCCTAATTATCCCACTGACCTTTCCAGGAGACGTGGAGCAGGAGGAGAGAAGGAGGAATGTAAGCAGCTCTCCATGTGACTCGGATAGCATGCAGGGGCTCACTGCTGAAGTGTCAAATACCAAACAGCTTCAATGACACTGTCCTCGTAAGAAATCTGACTGCACTGGTTGTTTGTTCAAACAAGTCAAATAACCGATGTTTACATGCCTGACACAGACCTCTTTGTGTCAGGTGTGAAGGAAACGCAGTCAACAAAGCGCGTGACACTAACCAACTGTCAGTGTTGGCTTCTTCATGAAAGCCATCTTTCCCTGACACTGTGTACACAGATCCAAAAGCAACATGTCAGCAGTCATCAGGTCAAACACTAAAGATACCTTTAAGATGAATCACATCAGCCTCAGCTGTACTGCAAATGTTAGCATAAAACGATTTAACATTGTGAGCATGTTAGGTTGTTGTTGTTGTTGTTAGCATTTAGCTCAAACATCCACTGTGCTAAGTCACACAGACAATGATTAAAACTGATTTTTGTTTTTCATTTTGATTTTTCATTTTGAATTCACATAAATGCTTTTTGTATATAATGGGTGCCATCATATTTTCAGTCAGACAGATCAAATTCACATCTCAAACCTAATGTGAACAGAACCATTTCAACTTTTTCCAGACCCTAAACCATCAGAAGGAGTATTTCTGCCTGCAGTACTACTGGTATCTATGATATTCTATAACATGAGAATGTGGGAACAGTGCAGACAGGTTAAAAAAACCTGTCCCAGATTAGTCGTGCACACACAGTTCTCCAGTTCAATGGGTAATTATTATGCATATTTCAAATTTGCCTCAACATACTTCTTCATAACCAAAACAATAACAAACACATGAAGCTGTACTAACAACAAAGAAAAATAGCTAAATGACTTTTTGGTCATCAAATTCCTGTAAAAACCTGTAAAAATCTCTAAATGTGTTTCTTTAAAAGAGGCCCATTTAAAGAAGATTTGTGCATGCTGCTCTCGCTAAAAAGAAGTTTATATTAGATCAATAAATCAGTCTAATAATTCAATCTCCTGAATTGATCTTTTTTTTTTTTTATAAATCCACTGTTTGGGATTGTTCAATGTGGCTAACGGGCAGTGTGATGCAGTGACCTATAATATTGTTAAAGTTCCATTTGCCAAGTCCACAGAAAAATGTAATCAGATTTTTAGAAAATGAAATTAGATTTGAATTTTCATATGTGTATCCCAACATTGGAAACACAGAGCAAAGTATTGACATTGAAGATGAGCTGATGGGCAATCAAACATTTTAGCCAAAGACCATCATCCATCATTATAGATGTGTTACTTTGTCAAAGCCAAAGGAATGTGAAACAAAAGAATGAGGTGTGACTACAGGACCGGATGAAACAGAAAGTAAAGAGAAAATGGTAAACAAAGAGACAGGATTTAATTACATCAGAGGAAAAATAGACAGCAGAGTGAATGTAAAACAAAGTGAACTTGAAACACGGAAAATAAAATCGCTTTGAAAAGGTCAAATGTGTTTTCTCAGCAACAACTGGAGACATTCAGTTCATAACAGTTACTGCTGCTCTTCATCATCTTCTTTTTCAAACCGCTTACCAGACTCGAAAAATGTTGTTCTAAGAACATCTATATGCTAAGTGATTAAATATCTCATTAAAATGCATCAAGCTGTAAAAATAATGATTTTTAAGGTGTAAAAATAGATGCAATCAGTGTTTTTCATGCACAAATTCAACATGTGCATCAAATCAGGTAGACTGAATCATCGTCAGGTGTGATGGTGATCACTGGCATTTTTTCTGGGTTTGGCTGTTGCAGGAGCACCCACACATACCCTACTGAGTTACAAAGCTCTTCCATGCATACATTTACACACACTTCAAGAATGATTGCTTGTTTTCATCATGCACCACTTATTCATTGTTTTCAAAAAGGCTCTGCGTGGTTTTCTCAAGAATGCTTAACCAGGGTGGGTGTTGAACCTGAGATCTCTGGTTGAGAGACCTCTTCAACTCCAACTGACTGAATAATCTGCCTGTCTTCATGTCTTATTATCTGAGCACAAGTATCCAAGCGAGATGCTCATCGTGGCGTACGTGCAACAATTCTTTGGCCAGCCTTACGCTAATTACACACAGCACATGTGGAGACGACCTCACTAAAGAGAAGCTCAAGTGGAAGAAAGGCTGAGCAGACTGAAGTGAGTCGCAGCCACAAAAGTTTGGACACCTTGACATTCACGGGATTTCCGTTATTTGTCTTACTTTTTACATTGTAAATGAACACAGACATCAAACTATGAAATAACACTTATGGAACTATGTGTCAGATAAGAATATGCATACAGTCAAAGAAAAGTCAGATTCATATTTTGGATTCTTCTGCCTTGATGAAAAGCTTTGCACTTTGGCATTCTTTCGATCATCTTCATGAGGTCGTCACCTGAAATCATTTTCAGTTAACATATGTGCCCTGTCAAAAGTTAATTAGTGTAAATTCTTGCCTCCTTAATGTTGTCAGGGCTAGAGGTGCCTTTGTGAGATACAGTGAAGTTGAACGGATGGTATCTGCACGTGTGCTTCCTACCCTGAAGCGTGGAGGTGGAGGTGTGATGATCTCGGGTGCTTTAGTGGTGACACTGTTGGAAATGTATTTAAAATTCAAGGCACACTTAACTAACACGGCTACCACAGAGTTCTGCAGTGACATGTCATCCCATCTAGTTTTTACTACCTCATGAAGCTGATTGAGATTTATTTTATTTCAAGAAGTCGTCCAAATTTTCCACTGGTGCTCTACACGACAAAACAAG
Source organism: Miichthys miiuy (assembly GCA_036365135.1). Lineage (NCBI taxonomy): Eukaryota > Metazoa > Chordata > Actinopteri > Sciaenidae > Miichthys > Miichthys miiuy. The sequence goes on along the minus strand of JAAROE010000340.1, from coordinate 12,346 downwards.
CACTTCTCCAATCCAACTCTGTGTTTGTGTGTGTGTTTGGAAGCCTTATCTAACGTAGAAAAGTCACATTATAAAGCGTTCAGGACTCTAAACTGGTTGTTTGGTGACCCACTGTCCATCCAATGTTTTTATTACTTTGTCCAAGTAATTTTAATCCTCTGTTATTGCTCAACTTGTGTACGCCTCTGGACACTGAGTGGATAGGATCAGCTTGTAAAGTTTAGAGAAAATGATGCAGAGATTTAGCTGTGATTAGCTTGATTACACTTTTTCTCAATTGCTAAAACACAGTTTCTGAAACCTTGCTCCATTTTCTTAAAACGTTAAACACAAAACCTCATCTTCAACTGACAAAACCTCTGACTCCTCTTGCAAAATCAAACTTTACTCAGAACAGTTTTACCTGTGCTCAAAACCAAACACTGCTCTCAGATCATAGACAAAGCGATCAGAATGATAAACACTATCAAGCAGTCAGTAAACAATACACCAAAAAATAGAAAACACATAGTTCAAAACATAGAGTTCTCAGGGAGAAGTACATTTTTAATCTCAAAACAAATTTCATATTTTCCCGTCATTGTCTTTAGATGAATGAAAACATGTTCTATCATAGCAGCTCCAAATTGATCAGAAATTACTACTCTGCTCTTTGCAGTTTTTTTTGTTCTTCCTCCTCCTTGTATTTTTACAGTACTGTTCCCTGCATCTCACAAACTTGTCCTTTGTCTCTGTGATACTGTAATTCTTGTTCTTTGTTGATATGAGCCTGCAACCAGTCAAAATCTATTGAGCAGTCAGCACTGTAAACAAATGGAAAGCACAGTGTTCAGGGCCAGACAATTACAGTACACATTGTCAGTCCATGGACAAGAACATGGTCTATGATTGTTGCTTGAATTTCATTGGATATTTCCACTCTTTGTCTTCCTCTTCCTCTTCGTCCTCTTCTTCTTTCTTGTCCTCCTCCTCTTCCTCCTCGTCCCCACCTCGCATACGCACTCGTCCTCTCACATAGTTTCTTCTATCCATTCTCAGACTTTCTCATTCCCACCTTCAACAACCTGTTTGCTCTCTGATCTGGCTTATATTGGTTGTGTCACATCATTTGAAACAAGTGAAATCAATTTTGAGTGGTTGTGTTTAATCAATGACATGTGTGCTCTGTTTGTATTTATAAATTTGGATGACGTGCATTAGAGTGGAGCATGTGTTTAGAGTTTTGCTGAAAAGTGTAAGTGAGATCTGCACATTGTGTTTTCCATGTGAAATGGTTTAAGGTGACAACAGACTGAACAATTAGCTAAATGAGTTCAGGCAACTGAGAACTTTGTTCAGCCAGTGGGTTTTAGTGTTTTAGCAACTGAGAAAAACTGAGCTCTCATTTCCAGTGAGCATCAGATTGAACATCCTGTCATACAAATCATATCTGCAAGAGGTCTGAGACCATAAAATGTGGCTACATGAGTGGGTTAGGAGACAATGAGCCTCTGAGTACTGAAACATGAAAACTGTCAAAGAACTTCTTTATGTCAAGATGAAAAAGAAGGCTGTCAAAATCAAAAATCCATGTGACGAAAAATCCACATTGATAATCATTTCCAGAAATATTTCACAAAATACTATACTAAACCATCAGTAAGTACTGGACGAGACATACTCACTATTTGAAGCTGTACTACCCAATATTACGGTGAAAATAGATCAACTTGAAGTATTACTAGCTGTGACACACACAGCGAGAGATTGATACTGTAGACACTCTGTAGTTCTCTTTGGCTTGACATTTTAGCTTCTTTTAGCTCATTGTTTTGGTTTTACAGTTCACAACTTTACCATCTTGGTTGAGACTAACCACGGCAGCAAAACTAGCAGCAGCAGTAACAAAGCACTACCTACCCAGCACCAACCAACAGCTGGATTGGGATCAAGAGCACATACTGTAAATATGACTTTGGCTCAGGGCACTTAAGCTCATTCGGCTTTATTGAGTATGTTTTAGTGTGTTAGTATTACCATGAGACAAACTGAATTCATACCAGCAAATCTGTAAATGCAGTCCTTGTGGATGAGACCTTGATGTTATCAAATATGAATTCCATGTTCAGTAGGTTCAGTAGAAAAGGCAGTGGTTCACTTGTTTCATATCAGCTGAATGCTCAGTCATGCCAATTGAAGCATCGATGTCGCTCTGATTTCCTATCGATGAACACCTCCAATGGACCGTAGCTGTGATTAGATTAAGCTAACCTGTGATTTAATTACACTCACTTCAAATTTGATTACTATCACCTCTAATTAAATGAAGTTCACTTATTATTTGGATGCAGTGGCCTCTTTCCTTTTCTTTGTGGTATGAATGTCTTCTGATGAGCATCTTCCTCTCCACCTTCCTCAGCCTACAGCTCTTTTTTCTTTTCTTATTTTCTCAAACTAGTTTCCTCCAATTAGCAGGAGAAAGGACACACTCCATATCTGATCTTAGCCTCCACCGCCCACCACCTCCACCTTAGAATACCCCTTTGGTTGTTGTTGCATAAGAGAACTGTCAGTTGTGTAACAGTGCTTTGTAGGGTAGGAGGAGGTTACATTGATGTATGTAGATAATGCAGTGTTATGTTTTCTCCTTTGATTACCCATGTGTGTGTGTGTGTGTGTGTGTGTGTGTGTGTGTGTGTGTGTGTGTTTGTGTGCTCTATGTTTACAGATTTTCTTAAAATGTGGTTGTTACAGCCATCATCTTGGTTTCAGTGCATGGTTTTGCAAGGCACTATAGAAGATTTGGATAGATGCATTGTGGGTGGGTGGCAGCTGGGAGAAGAGAGCTGGGGTGTCCCTGGGATTGAGCCCTGAGGCCCTGGAGATGAGAGGCAGGAACCCTGTGCTGCTAATTAATGTAGGGGCTGGTTAAAGAAAAGCTCTCCTCCATCGAGCACAATTAAGTTTCAGCTAGTCAGATCTACGTGTGTCTGTGTGTGTGTGTGTGTGTGTGTTCTGTATACAGTGTGTGTGTGTGTGTGTGAGTGTGTATTTCAGCAACAGTAGTGCTTCAGAGAATAAATTACAGCTTCTCCTTGAGGGTCTGAAGGGGACTGCATGAATTTCACAGCTGAACAATCATCAGTTCCTCCTCGACACACATCCACACATTTACTCACACATACACACACTTTATATACACACAGTAGCGGCCCACTGCCATGCTTCTTGATGCATCAGAACGTTGTAAACTTTAAAGATGCAGGCTAAGAGAAGTTTGATTTTTTTTTTTTTTTATAACTTCACAAACTAATGTGGTTGATTTTTTTTTTTTTTTTCCCCTTTTCCAGCTCAACTTAAACACACCTACACACTTCAGCCTAGCACCTTACGCAACACTAACTCCAGTGTAAATCACTGTGTAGGGTGAAAGAGAAGGAGGAGACTGTTAATCAGTCTCTCACACGCTCTCACAGTTCAACATTTTGGGAAATATATACTAAATATTTTTCAACCACCCCCCAGACTTACATAGATATCAGTTTCATTTGTGTGTATCCAGGACATGAAGTGGATGCAGGGAACTTGCTAGCCCTTGACAGTAAGACACGGAGGAAGACTGCTAGCCTCAGTGTGTCAAATAAAAATACAAATTTCATCATCTTTGTTAATGTCCTTACATTAGGTCATTAATGGCATCATCATTTTAACATTAAGAAAAATAATGGTAGTTTAAACTACAAATATTAGTTTAGCTCTCTATACCATCTTTGTTTGGGATGGTGTCTGTAGGAGAGGAGAAGAACAAAAGGGAGAATCAGACAGGAAAATGGTTGGTGTCATAATCAGTGACATAATAAGTGTGAGTTAAATCACTTCTGATTATTTTTCTTTGCCCAGTCCACATTCACAGAAACATTTACATGATTTAGCATCCAATATCCTGTCCTTAGAGCAGCAGCTGCAAGATGGTGTAATGTGCAGCACACATAGGCAACATCTGCCCTCTTCGAAATGACTGCTGTCTGCATTCAAGGTTCTCATTTCACTTGATTTATAAGAGTCTCGGGACCTATATGGGGAGATTTTAACTGTACTCACTTTAATTATAGGAGCTGTCTGTACTTTACAGGGTGAGATGAAATCAGATTTACTGTATCAGGATAAATGACAACGATCAGTGAGGAGAGGGAACGAAAGCTCTTTCTCTTTATCAAAGCGAGGGTTTTTTTCTTCAAACAAAGTGTTGGAACAAGTCCTGCATCTCTCTGTAGAATGTACCCAAGACGTAATCATGAGTGGACAGTATTATATTTTATAGTATATTTATTTACTGTATTTAAACACAAATTTCATGGCTAGAGTGATATTTTTTTCAAAAAACGTTACGTCTGGGGCAACTGGACTAGTTTGTAGATTGGTGAAGAAGTTCCGCCTCTCATCCAAGAAGCTTCTTCAGTTGTAACTGACTGGTGAGGAGTCTGAATATTTGTCCTCGGCAGGATTGTTGACCAGCTTATTGTTCCACTTGGTTCGTGTTTATTGTTGCTGTGACGACTGCTGTCAGAGTCTTTGAGGTCACCTGAGCTCTGGTGTGCCAATGGTCATTAGAGTCCCATGAGGCCAAGTGTGAATTGCTCTTGCTACAATGGCAGCTACACGGGACATGGGAGTCTTTCTCACCTCTATCATTCATTCTGTACAATATGAAGAAAGCATGACAGCGAGCAGATGCTAAATGTCACCCATCAAACATTCAGCAGTTTAAAATCAGTTCACCTTCAGCATCTGAGTCACTTTTCTATAATTATGGTAGTGTGACGCTGTGTTCTGTTCACAATTGCAGTGATGGAGCTCCAGCTCTGATTCACACCTTCTGGCTTATGGGTGCCTTTGTATTTGGAGCCATCTGCCAATAACAGAATGAGAGAAAAGTGTGGTTCTATTTCTGGAACAACATTGAAATAATTCAAATGGAAAGCCATGTCATAAAGCGGGCTGTTCAATGAATTTGGAATTGGGGCCAGTTCATGAATCTGAGGCAAAGAGAATATGAGTAATCACGGTAACAAATAAAGAAATTACAACAACACTTTTTCAGGTTTTTCATCTGTTACCACCTCATCAATGGATGCAAGCATACACTCCTTGACTATCTCTGAGTCTGTAAATGGCTTTTCTTTTTCCCAATATCCATGCCACTGTAATAATACCGTTGTCTCTCTTGATCCGCAAGCCCGGAACAATATACAGCATCTACAGAGCGTCTTTGCTCATAACAAAATGTAAGCCCCGATATCATCTGCCTCCGAGCGGCAGAGCCTGGTGGGAAAGTAGCGTTAAAGTTAGCATGCGTTGTGTTGAAATGCCTTCTCAAATTATACTCTTTACACACGGCGAGGCACTCGTTGCAGATTAAGCACACAGGATTCGCATCGACAGCAATAAACGCGTATTTCTCTGTCCATTCATTGTTGAACTGCCTGTCCTCTGAGTCAACTTTTCTTTTTTTTAAGGTAGAGAGAGACCTTTTGTCTTGTTAGCCAACCTTCATGCTTGAAAGAATGTTAGAGTGTTGCACTAGAGCACGCCACAAATGGTGATTTTTGATTGCGGTCCCCCAAAATATATGTCCGGCTAAAACAGGTACATTCTACCTGTTTTTCCACCATGACATAAACGTGTGCATGAGACTATCCATATGTAATAATTACAGTACACTCTAAGGGCCTGTACAAAACTCCTCAGGGGCTGGACCCGGCCCGGGGGCTGCAAATTGAATAGCCCGCTGTTGTTACATAGAATTCTGTGTTTTCTTTGCTGAGGAGCATTGCAGATATGATTAAAGAAAACATTTTTTTTCTTCTCTATAGGACAAAAACTAAGAATAAACAGAGCCGCATCTTAAACAACCAAAGGCCATCAGAGGATTTGCAGAATAAAACACTGCAGCAGTGGCTTCACTGTTTTTGCTGCTTAGTTTTCATGAATTGCTTTGATGAACTCTTTAATACCAGCCAGTTATATTACTGTAATTAACTGTTGATGTTCAGAAAGTCCCTAAAGAAGTCAAATTGATGTTGAAGTGTTTTTATCACACCTGTCGCCTCTCCTCCAGTATCTGGACCAACAGTGAGAAAAAAGTTTTTTGTTCGAGGTATTTTAGAGTTTGTCATTTCTTGATGACTCATCCTGCACTAATTTTACATCCAATCAAACACTTCTCTCTTGACAGAACTGGGCTCAGCACCCTAACTGAACCAGGTCTGAAAACAGTCTCTGAGACCAACAGTAGAAGTTTGCTAAATAGCTAAATGCTAACTGTCAAATAGACACTTCAATAGGCTACTGCATTCCCTGCCAGACTGGCCACCACTGGTTTCAGAGGCTGTGTTCACTGGGAGGTAGATGCCGACCCTGGCTCATAGCACTAGCTGCAATGCATAGCAGTCATAGCAGTCATTATTGATTGTGATGATCTTGATGTGATGACGATCATATGGATTTACTGCCCTTTAAACAGACCTCAGTTAAGTCCTCAGTACATCACTGCAGTATGACAGTTCACAGAGAGATGATCTGTTTTTTTTTTCCCTCTATAAATACAGAGGAAAATATAAACACATATTAAAGTAAAAGGGCATGCACAGACACACACCAACACACACAAATATTTTAACACACACTTTGTTCCTCCTCAGACACCCTGCTGTCTGTGCTGTGTATCCCTGAGGCTGCCCTCCACGCCCTCAGGTCCTGATGCTGCCCTACTTTCCCTGTTGACACATACACACACACACACACACACATACACACAGGCGCACTCCCTAAAGCACAGGCCTTCAATTGGCAGGTGCACACAGCGTGAAATAACAGGAGGGGGCAAAACCAGAACACTGCACGGCATGTACGTGTGTGAATGTCTGTGTTAGTGTTAGTGTACTGGGTTATACGTGCTGTCTGCATGGTCAGAGGTGAAGGGACAGGAAGGAGATGGGGGGCGAGGCAGTCCAACAGAAAGACCCGATCCCGATGTGATTAATACAGTGTTTACACCCGGGGTGCCGGCATCCCCTGTCCCGTTAATCTGTCCCTCTGACGATTTGCCGAGCCTAATGTGAAATGAGGCGTGAGCCGAGTCGTTTATTATCCGGGCTGATGAGAGAGCACCAGGCAGGCAGCTGCATCAGCTAACAGGACGCCATTCAGGAACTACAGCAAACAAGTGGGCATTCACAGGAACTCATAAAATCTGAAAATGTAAGCCCATAAGGAGCATCAGTGTGTGTGACATACGGTCACCTGAGGTTTTATTTTTCCACTTAATGTCAATAATTACCACACCCATTCTTCAGATCAGATCACAGTGCTGGCCGGATGCTTATGTTCTGAGTATATTTAAAATACATGCAGGTTTATAAAGCAGGACAGCTTAAAGGACTTTTCCTGTGTCATGTATGTTACATATTTTACTAATATACAAATGCTAACTTTTATGCCACGACTCCCAAACACATTGATCACCCCTATATAAGAGAAGACAACATGGTTTTTATTAAATGATCAAAATCATCGTCCTTTATGCAAAAAGATGTGCCTGCTCTCATTACATCATTTGCTTTGCACAGCTGGGCATCATGTCCATCTTCTTATTCTGAAGTAGTATTAAACAATTCTTATCCTCTGCACGAAAGTGCTTGTTGTTGTTTAGAAGACATTTCAGATACTGAACATGTAACATTCAGAATTTTTCTTTTTAATTTGTCAGGATGTATTTATCCATTTATCCATCTGTATTAATGAATGAATTTAAGAACTATCCAAGCATATGAGAGGATAAAACTGGATGAAAAACAAAATTTAATGTTGGCAGATGGATCAAACTGCTGTTAATTTTAGGCTAAGGAGAAACAAAATCATCAGGCTTCAACATACACTCACACTTTTAACAACTATAATTTAGTCAGATATGGTTATAGAAGCAGGAGCTCACTTGGACAAATGATGTTCTAAAAAAAAGGCTTCTTTTCAAATCGTTCTATTTATTCATTTTTTTAAATGGTATTTACTCCAGCCCTTTAAAGGAGATACAATCAGGGAAATGACTGTAATTACATATATGATATTTAGCTATAAAATAGCCAGTGGTATTAATCAGCTGGAAAATAACCATTTGCTATAGCTGCTTCTTTTGAAGTCAGTGTGTAAAACATGACAGGAGGGAGAGAACTCTTTCTGCGTCGTGACTTTGAGGGATCAGAGGATGTGAAAGGCGTGTCAACAAAGAGGTAGTGTTGGAGAGACAAAAGTTCCAAATGGTATTTTTAGCCCAGAGTTTCTGAGGTATACTGCACACAGTCTGGCCTGTCGCTTTACTCTGCTGAGTCTCAGCTCTTCCCAGCAGAGCCGGGGTAGAAGCACACTAAATGGATTATAGCGAGGATGCAGCTACACTGATTTGGTACACAATACACTCTACCCCGTCTGTTCTACACCCTGCAGACTTGGCACCTGAATTGCGAAAGGAGCTGACTTAAGTGTATGCATGTTTGTGTCTCGTGTGTGCAGCCATAAAAGAACATTCCCTAAAACACCTCAATGCTGTTAAAAGCATTTTTCAGGAGTGCGCCTTGGATTACTGGTTCTATTGTGAGGCCTGCTGTTGTATCTCGTGTTTTTCTCTACATATCATTATATCACATCATGTTCATATACAGTGTGTCCTGTGCATACACAGCTAAGTTTGTCAAGTGTCCATTGCAGGGTGCTGGTTAGCTCAGTTGGTAGAGCAGCCCATGTACGAAGGCTCAGTCCTTGCCGCAGCGGCCCAGGGTTTGAAACCGACCTGCAGCCCTTTGCTGCATGTCATTCCCATCTCTCCCCACATTCCTGTCACTCTTCAGCTGTCTATAAAATAAAACTTGGAAAAGATATCAATAAAAAGAAAAAGTGTCCATTGATCCTAAACATCAATGAGGAACCTCTTCATCACTTTATAACTTTACATATACTGATAATCACAGACTACCAGAGGGTGATCTCCCTGATCTCGTGTGCACCAGAGCACTTTAAGAGAGAACCCACAGCAGAAGTTATTTATCAGGAAGATTTTGAGAGGATGTATTGTGCTATAACATACTGTGATAATCATGAATGGCAAGCAGGTAAATACCGTCTCTACACAGAATCCTAGGGCTGTGAATAGCCTAAATCCTCGTGCATATTATATGTAATATACAAAAGCATTGGTCATTTGTAAAATTCCAAAGACTTGAGCGTCACACATTGAGTTCACAGACTGTAGTGCTCTGTGTTCACATGACATGCGAAAAATAAAAATAAAAAGTTTTGTGCCCACCATAATCTTTTTGTTGCACATAGAACCATTTCTAAAGAGCACAATAGAGTCTTCTCATGCACCCAGTTTTTGCTGTGCATGTTTCTCTCATGACACACACAAACTTCCTGATGCAAATGAGTTTTTATTGGGTACAACAAACTTTTCCAGTGTACCCAAGAGGTGCCTCAGATAGTTTTTGGTGGTCAAAAGGTGTTAGAGTTTATAGCACACATTAGAAACTTTGGGGAAGAACAAAAAAAAAAATTCTATTCTATTTTCTATTCTTGACACTCTGCAGTGTGTGAGTGACCCTTTAAGGGGCGCACCGCTTAATTTCCAGACATCTTTGTTATTCTTCTGGCTGGGATGGTTAATCTTTATTTGTGAAAGGTAACAACTCTCTCCCACAAATGATGAAAGGCAAACTTCCACTCTGTAGTACCACTGTGGTGAGCAGTGTGGATCTGCTCCAATAATGAATAATAAATGGAGCCAGCTTTGTGGACTCATTTGCAGGCATTTTGCACCGAGAAGCTTCATTTAATTGCAAGTCATATTCAGTCTGAGCTATGAAATGTGCTCTTATATAGAGACGGTTCACCATTTATTTATTTTTTTACTTCCCTGAGTAGAAATGTTACGCTGTGTGGTCGGGTCATTTGGGTTTGAGGCCGAGAAGTTTTCACACACATTTCTTTGCAAATGTACAAAACAAACAGTCTTATGTCTTTAAACATAACAATGCATAATGATGATGTGTATAATCCACCATGAGCATGCACAGGAATGCATAGAGGATCATAACACAGGGCAGTGTGTGGTCTGAGCAGATTTAGTGAACAGATGGATCTAATCTGAGCTAACCTGTCATCATTTACCATTATTACCGCCCAATCTCACTGCAACTGGTTCCTTTTAAAGTTTATGTTTACCATGCTGCTTCTTTTTATTCAGTCAGCTGAAGGTCACTCTGTTCAGTTACAAGAAAAGCAGAGCTCATAAACAAGTAACATAAAGTGAAAGTAACCCATTTACTGGAGGGAGTTTTGGTGCAGATTTGGTGATATGGGTTGAGCCTGTACGTTCAGTACTGCATACTTTATGTGTTCTGCTATATATGTCAACATTTAACAACCCCTGTGTTCTGAGTGTGTTTTCATTGGCAATGCACCATACCACATTTTGATGTTTATTTAATAGATCTCATCTGGGCCCTATTTGCTGTGTCTTCAAGTGATGGGAGGAGGTCATGATCAAGAGTCAAACCAACCGAGTTCAGATAAAAAGCATGAAGTTCAGCACAGATATTTCAAAAACACATGGTGAGATATCACAACACTTTGTGCAAGCAACACACATCACATAGTCCTGAAATCATGACTGAAGCACACCAAGTGTTGCTAACTTAGAAACCCACATGATCAAAATTGGAGCCGTGCACGCCGAGTGTATTCAGTATACAAACATAGTTAATGTACATATGTGTTGTACATTATGTCATGTTTGTGTGTATGTGTGTGTCTGCATGGATCCAGACGTGGTTGTATTGCCCTCTGTCAGTCACCGCCTTTGCTGATGTGTCAAAATGACGATCGCCTCTGTCGATATTATTTGCCGCTCTGCATGCAGCCTGAGCGGGCCGCCGGGGAGAGCAGAGAGCAATAACTGCGAATGAGGGAAGCAATAACTCTGTTGGCTCCCTCATCAAATCAGAGCCGACTGATGCGGAATAATCAGCAATTGAAATCAGAGGAGGAAAAAGCTGAACTGACAAAATGGGAAATGTCATCATGAGAAGAGCAATAATAAAGGAATCAATGAGGTGCAGTTGCCAGCACACTTCTTCGAGGCAATAAGACAGTTAAGGCACTCTTCTCAGAGTCATGAAGGACGCCAGAGGAGGAGACAAAGTAACAGTATTAGAGTTTAGAAATCATGGCGGAGCAGCTGTCCTGTGTGTGGTTACTGTGAGGAATGTCAGTATTAAAATGTTATTATGAACTTTGAGGTTTCAGAGAATAACCCATCATTTTCTATTTCATGTAAATCACATTTGGAGAATAATTTCAACTTAATGAATAGAAAAAAATCCTCTGGAGTGATGTTTGTTTTGTTAGAAGTGATAAGTCAGCATGTTCATTTGCACGCCGGATCATGCATATTAACTCATAAATGTGATGAACATTTAACAGATTTATCCAGATGAACATCTGCAGTCTCTGGACTGAGTTGCACTTCAAATTTTGAGTTACATTCAGGTGCTGACCATTCAACACTGCAGTAGATGAACTAGTAATACTGGGAGGACCCGTCTGAGAATCTGGGAACTTACTCTCTGCACTTAACTGAGAAAGATGTGCAGTATAAACCTCAACCAGCAGAACAAATGCTAAATTTGGTCCAGAATCTCCTTAAAAAATAAAACAAAACCACCTGGCCACACATTTTAATGTTTTATTGAAACTCTGATAATTTCAGTATATTATAGGTCAGAAGTTTTGTTCTCTGACTGCTCTGTGGAAAAAAAAACAGCACATGCACCACACAGCCAGAATACCTGTTAGAACAGGACGGTGCGACATTTTACCAGCTGTCTAGCCCTGTTCATTGGTTAGCCTGCCAATTGTAACCCAGTAAAGTCATTGTGGCCAAATAACAGGCTAATTATAGCTGGATTTTGGAGCGTTCTGTTCTTGTCTGTGTGTACTTGATTCTGTAAATGGAGAGGGTAAAAGAGGTTGGAAGCTCTAAATCATAAGAGAGTGAGTTCAGATTGTCTTCACCATATTCTGACAAAATGTTTGCACAGAAAACATCCTGGTTGTAGAATAAGATAAATGTGTTTCCTGGTTGTGTGAAACCTGGCGTGCTAGCTGCCTGCATGAACATGTGATCCAGGTTTCTGATCACTGACTGTCTGCACAGAAGCTGTTCACAATGTGAGCTGCAAGTGTTTCACTCCAGGAACAACATTTGTTTTTTTGATAATAGTGAAGAAGAGAAATATCTCTTCAGAGGGAATACAGG